>CABFWO010005066.1:0-53939 GCA_902155825.1 Timema genevievae
TTCGAACCTCGATCTCCCCGTCCTCGGCGGTCGAGCTCAACACGACTGGCGCGTTAGCCAACTACGCCACCGAGGCGGGTTTTAAACTAGAAATAGTTCTTAAAAACTAAATATATAAAATGTTCTTAAAATTATTATTTTTTGTTCTCATTTAGGCTACTTGTATCTTGCATTAAATTAAAGACACACACAGGAAGTAAAACATGAACTTTAATGAAATATGACAGCATTCACCCAGCGAGATTAATAAGAATATATTAATGTAAAACTAAGTAAACTACCCACAGATGAACCGTAAATATATAAGCTCTGAAGCGACAAGAAAAAAAAAAGTAACAGGAATTTATAATAAAAACCGGCATTCACAATGTTATTAAAAAGTAGGAGGAGAAGTCTAGTCGGTAGTGGTACCGAAGGCCATGGTCAAGGTTTCAGATCTTCTAGAGGGCTTAACAACAGCCAACTTCATGTCTCTCTACATGACCACACCTCTGCCCCGGGCCCCTGACCACTAACAAACATGCATGTCGCGAGACCTAGACTAGTTCATGGTCTTCAGTAGTGACAGGATCAAACGTTGGAGCGGTCTGGCTGGTCTCACCTGGATGTTGCCAAGAGGAATCCCCCTCATACGCCATTAAATAAATGGTCTGAAACAACCATATTTCTTTCTCAAATAGTCTATTATAGTTTGGGGCAAAATTTTCAAAAATCAGATATCAGTAAACTACCCCTTAGTAAGCTTTCCTTAGAAATTTTCCAAAAATCAATTACGGGTCATAATAAACTTCCCCTTAGCAAGTTTTCCTCAGAAAAAACAAACTTGTTAACTAGATGAAGCACTCTTAATGTATAAATTTTAAACAAAGTTGTTATAAATTAAAAAGTTATAAATTTTTTTTTAATTATTTTCTTTAAATAAGATCAACATATATATTTCTATCTATCATGGCAAAAAAAACCAAATGCACATTAAAAAACTAAAGAGATATTAAAAAAATATGTTGTCAATAAATTAACTACCCCTTTGTAAGTTTTCCTCTGAAAAACAAATATTATATTGCCAACCAAACAAAGCACTCTTCATAGAAAAAATTAAAAGTTTCAAAAATCAGGTTTTATTTAACTTATTTAAATATCCTAAAATAATTTTGTTTTAGAAAAATTACATACTTTTTATTTATCATGTAAAACACTCACCAGATACCGATTAAAAAAAATAAAAACATTCCTGAAAAAGAAATTCCAAAAAAATAATTTGTCAATAAATTACTCAAATGGATATAGCCCCGAAAACAGTGTAGATTATTTGTCTTGTCTAAAACTCCCTAGATGTCCAATCTTCATCAAAATTGCTAGGGTCATTTTTGAACATTTTTCAAAAAAACATTAAGCTACCCTCAGATACAATCAAAATTTAAAAAATACCTTGAGGTATGTACGACTATACAACATCTAAATATTAAGTTTGAACAAAATTTGCTAAAATCATTTCATCTGTAGTGTCAGAACAGAACTTAAGGCTCACACTTTTGGGTTATAGGAAACACAAAACGTCAAGATTCATAATATTCTTGAATTCTAAAATGGTCATGAATACAATATTTTCTCTTTGTGAATTTGCAAAAAGCTTGTTGTTTGGTTTTATACTTATGTATATTTATCTACGCTTGAGTGACCCATAATTTCAGCAACATGAGAGTAAAACACCTGTTATTTTCTATTTACATTGCATAATATGTTTTTACACAATATCACTTGTTTTTAAATGGATTTTGAGCTTATTTGGAAACGTGTACATATTTTTATTTCAAAGACGAATACAACAAACCATGGCCGTAGAAAATTAAATTTTTGTGGGGGTTTCAAAATCGTAAGTGACATGATGTTAAAACTTACCATTAAACCCTAAGAAATAAGAACATTGTTATTTGATACAGTAGTGGTGGAACTTCATTTTTTTAAAGATGGGTTGGGGGGAGGGGGAGGTAGCATGTAACAAGTTTTTAGGGACTTTCTACCCTCCTCTCTCCCAATTAATGTTATAACATTGGATGCTCCTAGAATCTATTTATATAGATCCTTGTTTGGAGAGTTTTTGAGAATTATACTCTTTTAACAGCTATTTAGAATCGTGCTTCCCCCCAAAAATTTTGAAATTTGGATACTCCTAGAGGCTATTTGGAGTAGTTCTCCTTCGGCAAATTTTTGAACATGTTGATGCTTCTAGAAACTATTTAAAGTGGTCAGCATCCATAATTATTTTTTTATTTGAAATGCCCTAGAAGAAATTTTGAGTGTTATTTGCATGCCTTTTTAAAAATAAAATATATACCTCTAAAAGATATTTGAAGTGGTCTTAAACTAACATATATTTAAAATTGGATGTCCTTAGGAGCTATTTGGAGCGGTCCTCGCCTTGATTTTTTTTTTACCTAGATGTCTTTAGAAACTATTAAAAGTGTTCTTCCCCAAACACATTTTTAAAAAGTGAATGCTTTTAGAAACTAATTAAAGTGGTCCGCGCTTGGATTAAAAAAAAAGATGTATATAGAAGCTAATTGGAGTGCCCCCCTAAAGGTATTTCTTTAAAAATCGGATACCCCTAGAGGCCATATAGTGTGATATTCACCTGGCAATTTTTTGAAAATTGAATGCTTCTATAAGCTATTTGGAGTGGTCCCTCCCTAGTATTTTCTTGAAAAGTGAATGCCTCTAATTAAAGTTTAATACAAGGCCAATTTTAAGATTTATATTAAAAACTTTGGATTTTTTTTCGGGGGGAGGAGTAGGGTAGGTGTTGAAACTCATAGCCCCCTTCCCTACGCCCATGCAACAAATTACCCGAAAGCCCTAACAACACAATCCGGAAACATTTCAAAAAAGAGTAGAGTGAATAAATGAAACAGGTGCCCCAAACCAATGTCTTTGTTTGGTTTGACCAAAGGCCAGGTACACATGTGACCAGCATAACGTAGAGTTTCTGATCTGCTCTAATATGTTAAGATCAATATCAAGATCTTGAGTACCACGAATGATCCGAGGTCAGCTGGTAGGACGCCTGGTCATACCCGGACACACAACTAGTAACGCATGCGTCACTCAACACCCACAACACGTCACAGTCACACCCCTCTTCTGGGACAGCAGACACACAACTTGTCAATGTGTCTCACACCTGTGGGCACTCTGATTTTTACCGGCTTTCTGGGAGTTCAAAAGAGCTTTATGGTATTTCCCGAGACCTGGGAATTTTTTAATTCTTTTTTTCATCTAATTAAAATTAATTAAGATGAAGAATATGATAAATTTTACGATTAAAAACACGATTTACTTAATTATATATAACTTTTATTCCAAAATATACTAGAATAAAAACTCTTTTATTGATTTATTTAGAAAAAACATATTTTAATTTTTAAATTTTGCTTAGCTTTATAATCTTGCAAAATTATTTTAACTTTTGTTGTTGTGATAAAATAACTTTACAGGAAAATTAACCAACTGGTAGTTGTATCTGAAAAACTGTTACGAACGTTTGTTACAAAATTATAAATGATCCCTCTCGACGCTATCTTGACTCATCCGTCGGCCAGACAAAATCTAATCAAAGTGAGAAAAGAGGTGCCTTTCGTAAATCTATTTAACTATAAAATTTTATTATTAAAAATTATTTTCAAAATTTCCCGGGTCCCATTCAATTTTTTTCCTGGACTCTACGTACAAAATTTTCAAAATATTTCCGGATATTTCATTCCCTAGGATATCCGAACCAGAGACCTTAGTATGTACTCTGACAAACGTGTCGGTCTCGTCGTGGTCTGGTTCCCCCAGTGATGAGGTAGACAGGGTTCTGGTCCCGGCCAGGTATATTCAGGTGCTAGACACTTTAATAATTTCCCATTTTTCCTCACAATGCAAATATAAGTACACTTACTTTAGATAGTACTTTTCTCATATGTTCATTATCGGCGGAAACATGCAGATAGCCTGTGGGGTATTTATAGCTCGTATGTCTATAACTATACGTTTGTCGGACACATCACTTAACATTGTTTGCCATTTCATATCATCATCATCAACATCAGCATCAGCATAATCATCATCATCAACTATTTTAAGCGTGAGGCCGAGTCAATTTAATAGAAACCACCATCTTCCTCTATCCTTCCAACATTCTTTCTCCCTTACTCTCGTCCATTTCTCTTCCAACACTTGCTGTTATCAGTCTTTTTCCTACATACTTCATTTTCTTTGGCGTCCTTTCCTTCTCCGTCCTCATTACATGCCAATACCATCTCAGTCTTGCTTCCTCTACTAATCTTATGTACTCCCTGTACTACCACTATTTCCCGGATAACTTCATTCCTAATCTTGTTTCCCCTCGTGACAGCTAATAAGCTCCTCACAAACTTCATTCCAATGCCCTCCACTTTCCTACTCTCTTTTACATTCAATGTCCATGTTTTTGTTGTATATGTGGCAATGGGTACAAAGTACGCCCTATACCCACCTATGCCATCTAAGACTCTATAAATGGACACTTCACTGTATATTTATTCCTTTGTATTAATTATTCTTAATTAATATTGCTCTAAATTACGTCTTTCAGCATTTATATTTTGGGACATCCTATTTTAAAGTGAAAATAAACCCAAACGCACCTTGCGACATAAAACACACAGGGAAGTTTTTATTATCTAGATTGAAATAATCTATAGATAGAAACAGCGGTAGAGAGAGCTAAGCCCTTTATGTGTAGGTTGAGGGCGATTGAGAAAACAAATTTATAAGGATCTTGGCCTTCCAAGACAAAGGAAGAGCTGGGGGCCCTTCTCTGGATAACGTTTTGAAATTTGGATGCCCCTAGAAGCTTTATAGCACCGTGTCTCACTACCGAGTAGAGCTCTACGCGTAGGTACTAATTACGCTGATGTGTTAGGGATGAGGAAGGTTGAATTTAGAGGAAGTGTACCTGTATTTACGTAGAGAGAGAAAGAGAGAGAGAGAGAGAGTAAAACCAGTTAGGGAAAACCACCCTCAGTACACCCGACGGTGATTCAAACCCCGATCTCCCCGTCACCAGCAAACCTGAATAGATGAGCCCGGAATTTATTCCGCGTGACCAGCGATGCGGTTCACTCACTACAAACTTGTCATGTAAGTCACCTTGTCACACTGTTGAAAGAGTCAGGCTAAGAGAATACGAGTTCACAAGGCGTTATTCAATTAATGTATATTTACTTTCTCGTGACCTCTCGTAGAGAGAAACTATTGTAATCGTAAGATGGATGTCGACGTTTCATAAACCAGAAAAAGTAGTTTTCGTGACGAAGTCTATCTGTCCACTTCTAGGCCGAGAGCCGAAACCATTTTATTGATTGGGCTAAAACTTAGTAGTTTTATAGGGGTTTCATAAGGCTCCCTCAAGGAGTTTTTGAATTAGATATCTAACCCTAAACATTAAGGGTAGTTTATTTGAGAGCGAAAAGAGAAAAATATATTTTTTTTCAAAATCGGCTCAACCGCATCTCATTTTCCCATGAAAATCATTTTGAGGGTACTTTAAATCGGGGGATACATCCAATTTTGATATTATCTCTGCCACCATTTGATATTTGAAATCACTTATCATTACCAAGTTGTAGGACTATTAAAAGTAAAAAAAAAACCTTTATTTGAAATATATTTGTATAAAACCAGTAGTTTCCAAACAAATATTTATTTTTAAATTGAAGTCTGAGAAGTGGTAGAGCAAGATTTTCCTCTTTTCTCAACGTTTCTGTAACAGTGTATATTATTTTATTTATGCTCTTTGTTGGAATGGAGTGCTTTCTTTCCATTATGTTTCTTTAACAATGTATATTATTTCTTTTCACATAGGCCTAGCTTACGAATTTTAAATAAATGTCTTGATGCTTAGGTAAAGAAGCTAGAAAGTCTGTTTGGTTCCATTTATTTTCTCTCTGATCCTCATTACCGATTTGGGTTGTACCATGGCCATCTTTAGTAACGGCCGTGATTATAGGCTACGCATATTTATTTTACATGCATAGTTATTTTAAAGGGGGCTTTACCTGTGGATTTATAGAATACAACGGCCGACTAAGTTCAAGTATTTTGATGTATTATATAAACTCCCAAGTAAAGCACAATTTAAAATAAATATGCATTTTAGATGAGCACTAGCGTGATTTAGTTCCTCGTTAGAGAAACAGTGGCTCGCGAGTCGCACACCGACACCGGTAGATATGAGGTATTTTAGGAAAGCATGTGAAAATTGCTACTATTTCTTTTTGCTGAGAATATTTAGAATCAACTTTTAGTCAAGTTTAATTACCTATGGTTCACTCGTGGGTTGAACTTGAGTTTTATTCGTGGGGAAGTCACAGCAACCCTATACACTTTAACTGCCTGTTTGTGGCATTTGGTATTTATTATTTGTTGGTTTTTTCATGGGAAAAATGAGAGTGGGCATCGTAATGTGACGACGCAAATATATGAAGGTAGATTGTGTGGATCAAACGTGGACGTAAGACATGGTTAAATGTTGTAGACGAATGTGTAAAAAAGAGGAACATTTAGAGTCTATTTCCACGAGCATATCTAGCAGCGCGGCTGTTAGAAGCGCTGCTGGACGATACCTTGTTTTAAATGGTTGTTTTTCCACGAGCGTGTGCGGTTGAATTAGCAGCGCTGCTGCCGCGCACGATCGCCCGTCCATCGCGACTAGCCGCGGCGTTTCCTAGCAGCGCTGCCAGTGTGGTGGACACATTAAATTAAATCGTGCTTTTTCCACGGTCGGCAGAAATACGCGCGACTCTTTCAAACCAAAAACCATGTGTTTTGGTTCTAGTCTAATAATTACAGTATTATTTATGACTATAAAATGTCATCCCAACAATCCTTTGAGAGCTTAGATGTGTAAATTTTTATTAGTAAGCTAGAGATGCTACCAGCCATTTGGGACTCAAAATCATCTGAACACATCAATAAACAAGAAAAAACAAGATCTTGGGCATTATTGTGCAGAAAGTTTATTCCAAATTCAATTGTTACGTAAATACCTTAGAGGGGAGGGGAGGTCCGAACAATGCTTACGTAATATAGAGAGAGACAGGAAAGAATGGGGAGGGTGAATCTCGAGTAAATTAAAAAATATATTAGAATGCTATACATTTTTTATTTTTACCAGCTTATGACAATAAATTTAGATTTAATGTACAACAATGTAAATTGCGAATTATTGTGAATCATTTCGCACCATTAATTTACAACTCTCGTTAATAACTACCAACAATTTATATAATGCATTAACAATTATATTAATTTCTGTTAGAAGAACGGAGAATGGGGGAGGGCCAATATGGCCAAAAATATGATTTTGTTACTGAAATCTTAGAAGAAAACATGGGTTTAAGATTGGCAGCGCGACAGCAGCTCTGCTACGGGCGTTAGCAGCGCTGCTAAATACGCTCGTGGAAAAGAGAAGAATAAAATAACACGTACGAGTATAACTGGGTGTATGGATGTTGTTGAAACAAAGGGATAGGGAAGTGTGGAGAAAGTTAGTGAGGATGGTACGGAGTTTTTTTTTAGCTATATTCACAGTTTCTTGCCTACCACGTAAGGGAACGACGTGATGTATGTGTGTGTGTGTGTCTGTATGTATGTGTGTCTGTATGTATGTATGTATGTATGTATGTATGTATGTATGTATGTATGTATGTATGTATGTATGTATGTATGTATGTATGTAATTTATATAAGTATCTATGTATATATGTATGTATGTACTCATGTATGTATCTATGTATATATAATGTGCAAAAGTCACAATCATTAACTTTGACAAACAGAAGGTCGGAAGATATTTATATTTTTTGTCTGTGAAACAAATTCTATAAACTAGATCTGACCAAAATTAGACCTACGTACCATGGGAATATTTGGACTTGTCCCTTAACTACCGCACCTTGCCGGGCCTTGATAAGGAAAAACTAAATTCGCTGGTCTATTGGTTGGAAAATGTTGGTAACAACTGTTTTAATGTGCCCTAGAAGGCCTGTTTGTGAATCTCGATATGATACATTAGGGGTCTATTTCCCCCATTAGTGAATGTCCATTATATCTTCACACAAATACTGGTGCGTCTTTTAAAATTCGTCACTATCATGTGGCTTGCGTTTAGCATGAAAAAATATTACACTCACGGTATGCTTTAATTGTCTATTGAATTGGTTTTAAATGGTTCAAAGTAGTGATAACATGTCGTCCTATAGTTTAGTAATACTTAAATAATATTTTTTTAAATAAAATTCTTGATATTGTTATATGCACGTATTTAGGTTTCAATTTCGTAACAACGGAGGGGGTGGGGTGGAGAGCGGAGGTCGGAGAGGAGGAAAGGAATGTATTTTAATGTGTACATTTAAATTACGTACATTAATTGATTTGCAAATAAGTACTGGTATGTTTGTGATTAAAAATAACGGTCGTTTCAAAGTTTTCATGTTGATTTTACGTTATTTTACGTTACATTATCTTTAGATGATGTAGATACAATAATTATGTTCGAGCATTCCTTCAAAACTTAACATAATGGAGTTACAATGATATGCCAGATTGTGGTATGACAGGTGAAGTTTGTTGTTAAAACCAGTGTCACTCAAGGTCACCCCACGGGTTTCAGTTTAGGAAGGGAGGTATAAATACTGAGACAGATCACAATGTTGGTATCACAAGCTTCAGAGCACTTCCTAGTTTACACGATCACTCAAACACTCCACAACGACAATGAAGGCTGTCGTAAGTAGCAACACTGTTTATTTGTGCAAACATAGAAAAATAATGCTCAACAATCAGGCTATAAATTTGAATTCAAATCTTGTTTATGAGGATTAAAACCATCAACACTGTCTAAATTTAAGTGTTGAAATAAAAATATTTTCACTATGGCAATTATTGTAAAATTATATCGAATTATTTAAAAGTTTAAAAACACAATAAATTAATTTTATCATATTTACAACACAGTTCACTTTAGATACAAAATTTTCGGTAAGAGTGTTTATTCTTGCCAAATTTTGTTGTATTATAAGAAATATCAAAATATTAAAACTTTACTTTCTTAAGTTTACAACAATGTTATCTTTATATAAAAAAAATCGAGTTAGAATGTTTATAAATAAGTTAATTTCAAGTTTGCAAAAATTATTTTAAATATTAAACAAAGCTATATTTGGTATAACTTCGCATGGAAATAAGTTTTGACATTTTTTAGTTTGTTCAAATTATTTTAGGTTAAAGCTCTTATAGTTTTTTTTATGTTTCTAAACGAATTTAATAACAGCAAACATAGAACTTGGTTACTAAATAAACAAAGGTTTTCTTCAAAACTATTTCTCTAAACATGAAAAGATGTTTAATAAACGGCCTGTTTGGATAACTTAAACACTTATATTCAAGAGTTTTCCATAAAATACACATTTTTGTTTAGATTTTAGAGATAGAATTAATAATGTTATCAAAGAAATTAAAAATTGGCAATTTATTTGTATTTCCAGTTTGCATTTCTGGCTCTTTTCGCCATCTTCGCCATTGCTTTCGCCCAGGAGTCTGCCCCCAAGGAGTCCCTCAAGGGCTCTGAGGCCGTGTACCTGGCCTCCCCTTACGGCTACGCTGGTTACGCTGGTTACGGTGCTTACCCCTACGCCGGCTACGGTGTTGGCTACAGCGGCTACTCCGGTCTCTACTACCGTTGAAAGTTTCTGTGAACTGACTTCAGCCTCCACTTCAAATCTATGTCATCATCAAAATTGTACAGTTAGAACATGTTTATAATCTGCTCTACTCGTAGGCCTGGTATAACATGTGTTTTGTAAAATAATATTCAATGTACTATATTCGAAAATAAACATTACATACATTTATATTTACAAAAATGGTTTATTAAGTCCTCACTATTTATTTAAAAATAACCTATTTTAATTCTTTATGGTACTACGAAACCGAAAATTCATTGCTAAACTTACAGAAGTACGCCACCTATCCCTCTCTTGAGCTAGTTCTATCCAGTCCACCTCATTACATCATATCCCTATCTTTGGTTATTTAAATCAAGTCCATCTCTTTACATCCTATCCCTATTTTGAGTTAGCTATATCAAGTCCACCTCATTACATCCCATCCCTATTTTAAGTTAGTTCTATCCAGCCCACCTCAATGGTGGAGAGGTCAGGGTTCAAATCTTTATCGGATCTACTGAGGCTGGTTTTTTATAAATTGTTTTCCACTCTCCTTCCACGCAAATATTGGTAGATTACCTATAAAATGCTTCCTTCTTAATCCTTACCCCACTAGAGTAATTATCATAGCGTATAAACTGAACAAGTAGTAAGACGCGTTGATAAAAAAAAAGCACTTGAATGCTCCTGGTTTCAGTCTTGTTAGAATGGATCTCTCTGGATATCTCTGGAGGGTTCATGGTCTTGAGGTGATATTACAAGTATTCCTGGCTATAGGGTTGAGAGTTCAGTGTTAAGACAGGGATTACATTTCAGAAAACTCTGTTTGGCAAAAGTAAACGTTAAATTACGTTGTTTACGGTCATCTTGCTTTGAGTAATATTGCAAAGGTGTTCTAATTCAAAACGTTGCTCGAACCAAATTTGAAAGAATTATATTACTCAAATCCAAGTTGAGCCAGTATTTCTTAGTCTTCACGTGGTGTCAAATAATGTGTGGTATGAGTAATTCTGAGCTATTTACTAAAATTGGTACAAACTCATAAGTCCTTGTGTTACTAATATGGAAAATCTACAATAAATACATATTTTATTTCACAATCAATTCAAGTAGGCTATACTTTGGACACTAGCATTAAATAATATGCTCCTCACATTTGAGTTTCTTTAATTTATTGAAGACTGACAGTAGTACCTGGCATTGCCCGGGGTAACCACGCAATGCATTGCGTGATAATCCCGGTCAACGCTTTTCTTTGCTGTAAACAAACTGAAAAAACTCTTTATTTTATTTATTTCTAATCAGTTTTTAATAAATTTAAAAAATAAAGTCAAAAATCTAAAATTCCAGCTTTGAGGTGCACATATTTGTGTAGAGGACGTACTAATTTTAAAATTTCAGGCCTCTTCTTGCTGTCCATATCGCGCAACGCTCATGACAGACAAAAAAAAAACTGTTCATTTTATTATAGATATTGTATCGAATAGGAAGGTTGGGTATGAATTTAGAGTAAATAATAGTTAGTGGTCCTCAGAAACTTTAGATATAGGCAAGGTCTGTGCCTGAAAACACTGTAGATGTTTGTAAGACCTACCTATTATTATTATTATTATTATTATTATTATTATTATTATTATTATTATTATTATTATTATTATTATTATTATTATTATTATTATTATTATTATTATTATTATTACCGCGTCTTATTACNTTATTATTATTATTAGCACCGCGTCTTACTACCCGTTCGGGTTATACGCACTTACGCTAATGTGTGATGGTAGGGTGATTGTGAGATGAAATGGAGGACCTACAGTTTAACGTGGAATCCGAACCACGATGGAGGCCTGGCATTCCTCACATTCACAAGTTGTGATTAATACACGTCTTGTCAGAGGTGAAGGAAGGGTTTAGCAATCAGATAAATCTGTGCCGTGACCGAGGATTGAACCCCGGACCCCCAGCACAGAAGTCAGACACCTTACCCCTAGACCGCCAGGTCACCACTATATACAGATTAATCCGGATTTTAGATAAAAGATTACGTTAGAGCAAGAAAGAACAATGATGTAAATTTATGCATTATTCCTTTGAAAACAGTAAAATTAGGATAAGTGAAATAGTTTTATTTTATTTAAAATCAATATTTTACAATTTTTCTGTGTATTTTAAACACGTCAAAATGGTTTCACTTGTCTCAATGCCATGTTAAAAAAATAAATAAGGACCACGATAAACCATAGTATGCTGTTATGTGTGGTTTCAGCTATACTACCCAGATAAGTCAACGTTCCTTATCAAGTTATCAATGTGGGTGAGACGTTTTAATAAGAATGGAATTATTTATGGCATAATTTTGAGATTTTTTTAGGCTCACAAGTACCTCATAAGTATATGCCCAAATTTTCAAAAATATGTGTATGTAGTACTCGCCCCGGTATGCACACGACCTAGTCTTGAGTTTTTTATGGTGATGTGAAAGTCGGGACCCGAATTCTGACCAGGTGTACAGATTTTTTTAAAAACGGTTATCTACTTTTATTCCATGCAAATGGGAATACATTTTTCTTAATTATGCTTTTATTCATTATTCTTACCTCATAAGAGTAATTAAAATTCGTATATCCCAACGGTTAGTGAGAAGCATCGTACAAAAATAAATGTTATATTAAAAAGCCGGAGAATGATTAAAACATTTAAAATGATAAAATATGATAAAAAATCTATTGTTAAAAATTTATTTTACAAAAACCTCTAACGCTTTTCAAACAAAATTGAGGAAATATTAATTTAAAAATAGCTATGTTGGGTGTTGTGTGCATTTAGTGTTGAAGTATTGGCTTTTAAATTATTATTTAACGCAAAGAAACACATTAAAAAAAGGTGATTTTTAAAGAAAAAACAGCATTACACACCTAAAGAGAAAAATCTGAAATGTATTGCGGGAAACGTATCCCACTCTTTAAGGACCAAAGCTCAGGTCTGCAGTTAAGAAATCATCTAGTTCTGCCAGCTACATGCTTTGTGATAAATAGATAGATGCTCATAGGGTACATTCCTTAAGTTGGTATAGTTATGTACTTTTATTATTTACCCTGGTCTACTTTTTCTAAGGGACGGTCTTATGACTCCTGGATAAATATTAATATGGCAGATAAATATTTCTATCTGGTGGATAAGTTAAAAGTGCGTCTTATTACTGCCAGATAGCATTTATCTGCCAGATAAAATGTGTTTATCCATCACATTTTTATCGGGAGGTTTAAGTACCTGATTACTTTTATCTGGAAGTTAAAATGGTTGTTGCCATAGTGACGCGTTGTTTTTAATGAGGTTTCACCTATAAGAATCTGTTTTTAGGTTAAAATCTTGGTTCACGTGTTTAGTAAGCACAGGCCCGGGCTCTAACTATATAAACTTATTCACAATTTTATATAAACTGACAAACTATTTGTAGAGTTATATTTATATAAGAACAAATTATCAAAATGTGAGTACAATAAATGAAATTTTGTAAACGTTGCACCCAACTATTTCCCAAATTTTGGCAGACACCGAAATTAGTACTTGCAAGACATCTTAGCTTCTGCGCCCACGTGACGCCATCTGTTTACTCGTATTAGCCGCCATTATTTAACAAATGTTGAGCGTTCTCACCCATCGCTAGGTTGTAGCGCTATCAGCAGGGCTTATACGCATGCGCGCACCAGTAAAAACAGTACCAACCTTGCGTGTTCTGAATAAAAATATAATTTAACCTACAGATAGCTATCTGGCAGATAAATTCAGTTCATAAGAGGAGTAAAAGTGGCTGATAAATTTTATCTGGTAGATAACTTTAACCTCCCAATAGCAATATTCATCCGGTAGTAATAAGACCGGCCCAATAGAATTTATTTATTATCTTTAGTTTAAAATTTTAGGATAGGTATCAAAATCAATGTATTATAGCTAATTAAAATTAAAACAGATTTTATATTTAGGAATGTTAACACAAATATAGTGTGTGCTAAAAAAATACAAGGAATATATCATTTTAGTGGACTTATACATTTATGAAAAACTATAATATAAGTGAATTATGGACTTTAATCTAATTCGATAATCTTGAGTGTTACATTAGAAAAAAAATATTGTAGTTTAGAATGGTAAATATCTTAATAAACACAAATTTAAAACATATATAAATGTATGTAATGTTTATTTTCGAATATAGTACATTGAATATTATTTTACAAAATACATGTTATGCCATGTTCTAACTGTACAATTTTGATGATGACATAGATTTTAAGTGGATGCTGAAGTCAGTTCACAGAAACTTTCAACGGTAGTAGAGGCCGGAGTAGGCGTTGTAGCCAACACCGTAGCCGGCGTAGGGGTAAGCACCGTAACCAGCGTAACCAGCGTAGCCGTAAGGGGAGGCATCAGAGCCCTTGAGGGACTCCTTGGGGGCAGACTCCTGGGCGAAAGCAATGGCGAAGATGGCGAAAAGAGCCAGAAATGCAAACTGAAACGAAACAAATAAATAATCAAACTTTAATTATTTTGTTAATATATTTTTTGATATAAGTAAAAATAAATGGTCCATCGGTAACTCTAGAATGTAATAATTTTTAATTAAAATAGTATATACCATACATTTATTAAATATCTATTCATATTTAAAGCACCGAAAATATGTTACTCTTTAGTTTGAAAACAGTTTCAATAATATTGAAATACTTTTTTATTTAGTAGAGAATTTCAACTTTTTAAATAGTCTTGTTTTTAATCATATGTGTTCGAAAACATTAAATAACCAACTAAAATAAACTCTAATAGCATACAGTAATTTCCTCCAAAATAGTCATCTACCTAGAGTTCTAAACCATCGAAAGAATTAAATGTTCTTTGAGAACATTTAGTTCTCTCTGAAGCTTCTAGAGTTACAGTGAATATAACTTTATTTGACATTTAAAATACATCATGGAAAACAAATACCACTTATTTAAACACACTCGTATTCAAATTTTGTATCCAAAGATTGTATTGTGTTAAAGTAAAGTTTTAATATTTTAAATTTCATTTTGATTAAATTTGATACAAATTTCCATAACTATTATATTTTGCCATGGTCAAGTAAATTTAAACAAAGATATTGATTTTAACCATCTTCGTTATTTATATCATTGCCCAAGATACTTAGTGTTGTAATTGCAGTTTCTCAACTTTTCAGGAGAGCCAATTTAATGTTTTCTTAAGATTTCAGTTTCACATCACAGCGCATTACACATAAACTAAATATCCTATGTAAATGATTATTTTATTTGAGATAGTTATATATAAGACCTTTAAAACACGACAACAATTTTTTCCCTATCACTAGATTCTCCCCCCCCCTCCCCATCTTTTCAAAGTAGATACGTCACTACGTAAAATGCTTTATCTCCAACACGGTTAGAAATACCGTTACAGCACTTCTTCACAATATATTTCTTATCAAGACGAAAATATGGTGCCAATAACTAGAAATGGCAGCTACCCCACTACGTCTCTTGGGCGATGATATTAGGATGTAAATCTTCAACACTATTTTAGTTTGAAACACTTTATATTCTTTAGATGAACTTTTATAGCCCATCCATGGATCGACCATGTTTGTTGAAATTTAATTCAATAAAAGAGTGTATGACCAACTAAATGTTGGCTCAAATAAAAAAATCTTGCTACTTACGACAGCCTTCATTGTTAATGTGGAGTGTTTGAGTGATCGTGTAGACTAAGAAATGCTCTGAAGCTTGTGATACCAACATTGTGATCTGTCTCGGTATTTATACCTCCCTTCCTAAACTGAAACCCGTGGCATGACCTTGAGTGACGCTGGTTTTAACAACAAATAAATGTCACCGCGCCCCTAGCGCTATTTTATGTAATACCGGTACCTGTCATACCACAAACTGGCATATCATTGTCACGTCTCTAGATTTAATTTAGAGGTACAGGCATACCCCACACTTACGACAGGCTAGGTTCCAGACCATTGCCTTACCTCAATACTCATATTCGTATCTAAATATCATAAATAACACATTTGTAACTGATATAAACACTGGTGTTAATTGAAAAGCGTCCTAAGTGCGAAGTTTCGTTTGTCAGGGTGTACCTGTAAGTATTGATAAAATGTAATTTTATCAATATATTTTCCACAAAACTGCCAAATGCCCAAAATTTAGCGAAATTAGAATATTACCCATTTTTAAACTTTTGGGTTACATTTACACTAACTTTCTGTTTAGATCTCATTTAACAAAAATGTACATCTATTTTATTAAAAGAAAAAGGAACAAAAGGTCTTGTCCCACACTTTTGAGGGTCAATACATATTGATAGGGTGTATTTTAAATGGGACGTATGATACACCATTCTCTTTGGCTAGACGAGTAGAAACGTTTATTGTTTCTCCTATAAAATTGAGTCATTGTGGGTTAAGACACATTACAGTTTCATGGACAAATTTATTATATATTTATAATATATTTTAACGGCGAGTTTATGGATGCTATTATTAAAAAATTTGCTGATATCATAAGAAGGTGTCAGAGTTTTCTAGTAAAAAGGTTTTGAGCAGTAGATTTGGACAAAAATTACAATCTATCTTAAATGATGCTCAAATTTACTACAAGGCCGTACTCAGCCAATAATTTCGGGGGTGGGGTTTGGTAGGCATATCCCACAATTGCTGGAAGCTAGAAAAAAGTCTAAATGATAAACAGTTCTAAAAGCTACCTGAAGTGTTTTTTATGACAACATAAGCCTCTAACTACCAGAGGCTAGGAAAAATTATAAATATTAAACACCTTTAGAAGGTATCTGAAGTGATTTTTTTGGCAACATAGCCTCCTATTTGCCAGAGGCTGAGAAACATTCTAAATATTAAACACCCCTAGAAGCTCTCTAAAGTGCTTTTTTGGAAACATAACACCATAACTGCTGAAGATTAGGAAAAATTCTAAATATTAAACGCCTCTAGAAGCTCTCTGAAGTGCTTTTTTGTGGTAACACAGCCCCCTAATTTGTACTTGTATCTTAATTTTGATATTATTTGAACCGTAAATAAAGCAAATATATATTTTGTTCATAAAATTTCGTGGGGGTGGGGAGGTATAAGCCCTGTGATTTATACAAACAAGAACGTTGATTTTTCTCCTGGATTTTAAGATTTTTCGCCCTGTGAGGATTCAAAATGATTTGGGCCTAATTCATTCAAAAACTGGATAATAAAATTAGAAAGTATTTTTAGATGACTTAGGAATTATACATTTATTTGATAGTTTGTCTAATAATCCACGCCATCCGATTTCTACACACTTGAATTTAAAAAAATATTTTACAAATAAAACTAAATTAAAAGTGATAGTTTTTATCATAAATACATATCGTCCTTACCAAATTATTGTATTACAAAGGATAATCCATTTTGTCGAGATTGACTAATTTGAAAGAATACTTTATTATTAAATTTTAATTATATTGGTAACTATGAGAAATAACTATTTTTAAAACAACTCAGAAGCGTTTAGGAAAAGAAAAACTTTACATCTGCTCTAATTTTTCATATTAAGAGAAAATATTTTAATCTCGAAAAAATTTTACGTCGAAATTATACTGAATATGGGCGTTTTATGTGACCCCGAACCCAGAAAAGTGAATTTTACAACTCTCTCCCCATGTATGTCTGTTTGTCACTGGGCCTAGATTCAAAACGGTTCAATGGATTTTATTAAAATCTGAAATTTGTATGTTATATGGATCTCAGGAAAATTATTTTGAATAAGTCCCTAGCACTTAAATTAAGCTTAATTTAATAACAAATAATTTTTGAAAATTCAATTTTTTTGAAAATTTCTCCAACAATTTTGTTTAAAAGGGATATCTGGGGAGTTTTTGACATGACGAATAAACAATTTTTTTTTCGAGGGAAAAAGCTGATGTCTCAATTTATTTTAAATAATATATTTAAATAATGGTTCTAACGATTTGGTTCAAAATGAACATCTTGTAAAATTTTTCAAATATAAATTATTTTATATATATTTATTTTTCTTAAAAAAATAGTTGTTTACTGATGAGTGATTTTTTTTTACAGATTTAAAAATTTTTGGAAAATACACTAACGATTTTGTTCAAAATCGAACCTAGGGACTATTTTACATGCCAAATAACATTGTATGTCTATTTTTCTAAAATAAGTTTATTTAAGGGTAGTTTACGTGGAAAAATATAGAAATTTTTTAATTTTTCCAAAATTTCCTTTAAGATTCAGTTTGAAATGAGTAGGCTCACTTGAGAATTTTATATTATAAATAATAATATTTTTATTTTGAAAAATATATAGAATTTGATCATGTCATTCAAATAACAGATTTTTAGAAATTTGAAATCAATAAAAACTCGTTTGAACAATTTTGTTCAAATTTTTTATATTAACAGTTTTTCTGATGATTATCAAGATGATGTGTTCATTTTTCTGAGGAAAACCTATTTCAGCCTAGCTAACCGAAAACCTATTTCTATATCAGAAAGCTTTTACGATTTTATCGTACCATTTATTATTGAATGGAAGAAGAATTTGAAGTAGTAGGCCTACAATAATATATCACCCACAATTAATTGGTTCAGGTAGATTTTCAGCATTAATATATTTTGCTAACATCACTAATGGTTCAAGCCTATTTATCAACATCTAGCTAGCTTGATCCAATCAATAGAATATTGAATCGTATCAATCTTTCTTATTCTGAAAGGCATGTATATCTATTTAAATAAATTCTAAAATGTTTCTAATTTGCTCTGATTAATATTTTGTTAGTTATTATCAATTTATTCGTAAACACTTTGATTTACACAGTCCCAACAAACAGGTTTTATTCAGCCTTACACCTTTATTTGCAAACTGGAATGATCTTGAACTCTAATGCATTATTTGTTTGTGTTACAATTCAAGTCTATCCAATGATCTTGTAATTCTTCTCACTCTACGACCACCGGATGCCAACGTGATTTAAAGTATTGGACTATTGATGCAAGAGGTCAACATTGAGAGGTGTTGTAGGTCAGTGTTTAAATATTAGCTCAGTGCACTGGGACTTGTTTTTAACATGGGATTTATCACTTTAGTTTTTACATATTATTTCCACAATAATGCGAATAAATTTCCTCTAAACTTCCCTCCTACACTCTAATCTATATAATAATTAATAAATATGTTGTTTGCTAAATGTAGGCCTAGTAATTAAAATTTTATCTAGCTACATATCAATGTGAATACATTTACTATTCACATATTTATTTAAATTTTATTAATATGCATAAATATTTTACCATAAAATATTTCGTCTTATCTGTCAAAAGATATTAAAATATATTTTGTATTATGTATTTCACAATCTACTTTGCTTCAGGCACTAAACATTAAAAAAACTAGCACTTATAACCGCATATAGTGTGATCTCCGAATCATTAATATTTTGCCTGCTTTCACACCAAGTAAATGCCATATATTAGACCCCACAGGGATTTGAATTATTGTCTCTCGGTGAGGGCAAAACATCGTCTTAAGAACAAAGCCTTATCATTCTCAACCTTGTTATGACTAAATGTGTACTCAAAAATATTAATGAAGTGGTTCGAGGGGGTATATTTGATATATTTGCTCAAAAAATTATTTTTTAATTTGTAAATAAATCATCATTAATTTTGATTTATGAAATAATAGGAAAAAAATACACGTGTTTATTACCTCAATAATAATAATAATAATAATAATAATAATAATAATAATAATAATAATAATAATAATAATAATGGCTCTACTACTATGTTTTTTAATAGCAACATGTACCTAATTATAAATATAGCATGGGGTATGAATACAATTTGTATATAGATGAATGTTAATTAGCACTGCAATTTAGTAAACTATTAATATAAGGAACTCATTTAAATTGTTATATACAATTGAAATTTGATAGATATAAACATATTTTGGTCAGTTAGTCAAGATAGATAAGTTAACGGAGTGGAAAGTAAATGTATTAAAATAAGAGTTAAAATTGGTTATGAGCTATCAAGTCACTTAATAAATATTTGACAAACAAGTATATAAAAATTATGAAAACTATAAAAACTTACCAAAGATTTTTCATAATTTGTATATACTTGTTTGTCAAATATGTATTAATTGACTTGATAACTCATAATCAATTTTGACTCTTATTTTAATACATTTATTTTCCACTCCATTAACCAATTATTTATCTTGACTAACTGACCAAAATATGTCTATATCTATCAAATTTCAATTACATATAACAATTTAAATGAGTTCTTTATATTAATAGTTTACATATTTCTCCTTACTACAATAATAACGAATGTCACTATAACTACAGTTTAGTGTTGAAATATACAATAAATGTACGGTTTATCAAGAGCTAGAGTACAATTTTCAGAATAAGGGTATTGTTTGAAAAAATCTATCGATAGTTGGGCTTTTTACTATCTTGGAAAGCGTCATCTGAGAACTTAAAGAGTTTGCATAAGTGGTATGCACCATCTAAGTATGAATGGGAGAAAGAACGTTATATTAGATAACAGGATGACACAAATAGAATTAACTTTACTAAACTAGAAATATACAGTTATATCTGTTTAATCAAAAGTATAATTTTATAAAGGAAATTTTCTTATAAAATATTTACTATGCGATGAAACAAATCCAAAACTGTCTAAATTAAGAATTATCGTGTCGGGGAAATGTGAAATTATCTAGGACAAACTACCTCAAGACAACCGGCCAGAACTAGAACACAGATCTCTCTATCAGTGGAAAACTAGAAAAGAAGAGACTAATGACTTTGTCTATGCACTCTCAAGTACGGGCTATATTGTTATTATCATCAAAAACATTTGAAATTAAAAGATAATCACTCTAAAATACCGGATGTAACAAATAACATATAATATCCATTATGATTATAAAAAAAATATGTTTTGAAAATATAGGTAGTAATAAAAAATGAAACCAATTTAAAACGAACACGACTCTGTTTCCGTTAAGACAGTGGTTCCCAAACTGTGGGTCATGAGTACATTTTTGGTAGGTTGCACAAAGTTATAGAAATGTGAACATTTTGGAAATATTTGAAAATAGAAAATCATGAAAAAAATGTGTAAGTGAAAAAACAAAAAACAAAATTTAAAAGGGAGTACGTGAAGTGCGTGATATGGCAATAAATATATAAAAAATAGTAAAATAATAGTGGAATTAAAAAATACGCCCACTCTAACCTCTTCAAACCCATTAAAGCTTGGTGGCTTGCGAAGGTTTGTCGTGAAAAAAATTGGCCCGTGTTTCTTAAATATTTGAGAAGCACTTAGTTAAGATAATATAATTAATAGTGACGTAGGTATTTTCAAGTCGACAGTGAACCAAAGCTAAAGAAAGAATAACAAAAAAAAGAGTATAGCAATGTTAATCATAATAGCAGTAAGCGCGCTCTATTAATCGTGACGCAGTCTTAAAAGTAGAAATATGGCGTTACAGAGAACGTGTCGTGGTTAGGTTCGTTTAACATTATCGGGTTATTATCATTATTCTATTTTGTTCTATACTTTAGTTAATAGTTTATCTCTAACAAGGAACATATTTCAAGCCCTAAATTATTTTTACACATCTATACCATAGGAATATGCAAGTAGTGTCAAATAAACTCATCTAAACAAATACTGTATGTACAGTACATGTTTTAAAAATATACCTTAAACTAATTTAAATAGCTTAGGGGGTATCAAAACTCTCTTTCTTAATATACTTGTGATCTAAGTTATTTAAATTAATTTTGCCCCCAAACAATTATTTATAGGGCTAATACATTTCTAAAATGAATTTCATAAAAGGAATAATAGAATATAATTCTTCATTTAAACATATTTGGATTTGTTTGATCGAATGGTGAATACTTTATAGTGAGATTTCTTTTGTAAACCTATACTTTTTGTTAAACAGATATTAATTACATTTTTAGTTTAGTAAACTGGTAATATCTCATGCTTCCCAACCTCTCTTGAACCACAGAGCTAACACCCCTAAGTTATCTTAGTATGAATAAGTTCATATTGGCTAGCATTTTTATACTAAATATGTTTAATTAATAATACTAGCTAGTTAACATGTGTATACGCAAATGCAATATCAAATATTTAGTTTATTAGCAAGTAGCCTCAAATTTAATTGGGTAGTAAAACGTGGTGCAAAAAAATTTATTCGGGATGACGCTAAATTTGGCCTTTTTTAATATTTTTTATAGATAGAGGGGTTTGAATATAAATAATGTGTGTTTACTTTGAGTATAAAATTAAGTGTTTGTCAATAAAAAATTGTTTTAAATCAATGGAATTTTCGAGATTCAAACGTTAATAAATCGAATAAGAACTAATATCAATTTTGCCTCTTACTAAAACACTCAATTCAAAGCTTAAGCACCCATCCACATCGGTGGGCACAGTGTCTAGAACGTCACTCTCATGTTAGACTGGATTGACAGTGATTTAAGATCAGGGTTCTAATCCTGATTTGGTGTGGGGAGGTTGGTTTTTTCTAGATTGTTTCCTCACTCTCCCTCCTAGCAACTACAGGCACATTTATCTATATATTCTAGCTTTCTCATTCCTAGCCCAACAGCTTAATTAATGTTTGCGTATAATCCGAATGGGTACTAAGACGTGGACAAAAAAACAACTATAGCAAATAAATACCCGCTTCGGTGGCCATATAGTCTATGGCGCTACTCTCGTGTTAGACTAGACTGTCGAAGGCGGGGAGATCAGTGTTTGAGCCTGATC
Organism: Timema genevievae; assembly: GCA_902155825.1. Classification (NCBI taxonomy): domain Eukaryota; kingdom Metazoa; phylum Arthropoda; class Insecta; order Phasmatodea; family Timematidae; genus Timema; species Timema genevievae. The sequence goes on from CABFWO010005066.1 coordinate 22,635, forward strand.
AGGTTCACTGATGGTGTTTTTTAAATTGATTTCCACTCTTTCTCTCTCCACGCAAACGTGGGTGCACTGCTTCTTAATTAAACAGTTCTAATCCCTAACATATTAGTGTAATTAGTAGACTACATAGACGTACAGCCCAAACGGCTAGTAAGACGTGGTGCTAAACATAAAATAAAATAATATTAATTAATGTTCACGGAAACATTTCCCCTTTGACCACACCCATAAAGCGAAGTTGTTTGATGCACTAAAACTAAACGGAGGCATTGGAGGCTCGAGGTCTGCTTGTCCAAAAGTTGACCTCGACTGCATGTGCATGTAAATGGTGGTAAAAGCAGTCTGATTACTCAAGGTTGACACTATAGTTCAAGTTTAGGTCGGGAAGTATAAATACAGAGTTCTGGTACAACGAGTTTCAAAGGAATTTCTAACGAGTGTTCACATAAACCCTCTAACAACAATGAAGGCTGTAGTAAGTCTCAAAAACCTAATTTGGTTAATTAATTATAAGTATAAGTGTTTATCTAATGTTACACTAAGCGTTCCCGTTTCAATTCCCTTCAGGATCAAACAATGGGAAATTTACTTTATTTTCCCCCGTGTTTTTAGTTGGCTACCCGTTTGGGTTATATGCCTATGTACTAATTATACTAGTATGTTAGAGATAGTAAAGTTTGGATTTAGATGAAGTGTACCTGCATTTGCGAGGAGAGAGATTAGAAAATCATTTAGGAAAAAACACCCTCAATATACCCGACCAGGATTGAACCCCGATCTTCCCGTCTTCAGCAGTCCAGTGTATTACTATAGTAACACCATATACCATGCTGCCACCGATGTGGGTTTTAGTGAACTATGGATTAGAATGGTATAGATTTAGAGGAAATGTACTCGAATTTGTGTGTAAGGAGAGTGGAAAACTTTAAGGAAAACCATACCCAGTACATCCAATTGAAGAACTGAACTGCCATCTACTCGTCATTGGGAATCCATTCTAACATGAGGGTGAGGCGATAAACCATGTGATCACTTATACGGGTGAAATTGACTTTCTTCTCTTTTTCCCTTAGCGGTAGATTAAAGGTATAACATGCTATATCCGTGTTTGTCATAGATTTAGGCAAGACTAGTTCGATAGTCACATTCTGACCCAGCATGGCCGAGTGGCTGGTAAAGCTGCTTGAATGGTTAAATCTCGAGTACAAATTAAACGTTTCAAAATATATTTGAATTAAGTTTGTGAACGGTCTAGAATTTGAATTAAATCTTACTGTATATATATTATATAACTAAAACTGGGTGTATTGTTTTTCATAGTAAAAAATCTAGCACCGGCTTAGAAAACACGATAGTAGTAATTATTGGTGTTATCTATAATAGAGTCCATTTGACCATTAGGTGTAATGGAGCTGTACACACGTCACGGTCGCGGTTATTTCCCGTGCACGGCTGCCGTTGCACTCACGGCGCCCCACTGGACTAGTCCGGTGCCGTGGTCGTGTCTGGAGCGCACACAAATAACATGTATATTTCTATAATATGTGTATAACAATTTCATTTATATTAATCAACCTGAGCGTCTACTACCTGTCCGGGATATCAGTATGTTTACTCTAACGAGGTAAGGATAAGGAAGATAGAATTAGAGCAAGTGACTTTCACGTTCCCTGCAAACATAACAATACGAGATTGGTGTGTTTTTCCCAGTGTCCACATGTTCGATTATTTGGGTAATAAACAGCCANTCGCCATTGCTTTCGCCCAGGAGTCTGCCCCCAAGGAGTCCCTCAAGGGCTCTGAGGCCGTGTACCTGGCCTCCCCTTACGGCTACGCTGGTTACGCTGGTTACGGTGCTTACCCCTACGCCGGCTACGGTGTTGGCTACAGCGGCTACTCCAGCCTCTACTATCGTTGAAAGTTTCTGTGATCTGGCTGTAAAACAATCTGCTCTTCTACATCTACACTGCAAATGTAACACTTAACTGAAGATTACACGCCCCCATCAACCCTTTATGGTTGATTGATATCCACCTTTCTTTCAGCTGATATGTTCTGGCTCTTCATCTTCAGTTTTATTTACATGTACTGTACATGCACAGATATAGAATAAAGATTTTTTATAAACAAAGACTGAGTTTTATAGTTGGTTCATATTATAATGGTTTGTTTCCGCTAACTTTTTCTCTATTATCAAGGATAATATCTAATGATATAAAAATAAAGCCAGTTGGAGTAAAATAATAAAAATAAATGTCTACATAAAACGTAAAAATCTTGTTATACTATATGATTTATATTGTGCTATTCTTAATCGCAGGGTTGGTGTAGAAGGAAGATACGAGTGAATCAGTGCCCGCTATTAGCAGAAGGCCCAAGAGATAACCAACACATCTGAGTGTGTTTTAGTGTTGGTTTCACAGATACAGGGGCTATTAATTCTTTTAGCATCTTACTAATAATTGTAAGTGGAAAACAATAGTCCAGGATATTATTAGCCTGAATGCAAGAAGGACTCTAGTATAGTATCGGCAGGCACCCAAAAGAACGGCATCTCTTTGACACCCAACAGCGGTCTAATATTCTCAATATTGACTAGGAAATTTGTGTTCAAGGATATTAGTGTTACTTTATTCAACCTCCCACACCTTAGTTATTTACCAAAGCCTCTACCTCATCAACACCAGTGTTTTTTAATCCTATCTTAAAAAAGAAAGACAATTAATTGGCATCTTATTATGTCAAAAACCTATGAATATTTAGATGGGCCTATATTTAATACTGGTTTGAGCAGTGGCGTACCTGAATGAGATAAAAAAAAGGGCACCATTGACAGGCGGCATTGACAAAGAACCACTACCCAAAAATTTCCACTCTAAATATTATATCCTGCCACACCTTCTCACATCTACGTTTGTGTGTGTGTGTGTGTGTGTGTGTGTGTGCACGCGCGTGAAGTATGGGAGTAAAAGGGAAAAGAAAAGACTTACGATATACCAGAAATGTGTGCAGTGCATTCGTATTTAAATGACTACTCTAAATTTTCCGTGGTGACGATGGGAGACAAAGTAACAAAGTTTCTTGTTAATAACTACAGTATATCCCTTTTATGACCGAATGAAGATTTGTACACAGTGCTTAGCTGTGAAGCCATTCTAAAATGGTCAAAAACGGCCCTTTCAATGCAGTTTTTACCCAAATATCATTCAATATTTCAATACTGTTCAGTATTAGGAACTTCTATTAACCATTCTCTATCTTCTATTCTCCATTAATGTTTAGTCAGAAATAATCCACGTGCAATATTGTTCTTGTAAATTTACTATTTCTAGCTGACTGTATCACAGAATTGATTGGCATATGGTGCACGCTCTTAACCCATATGATGTACTGAAAACACCCCAAGCTTAATTACAGTATTTCTTTCTACTGAACTTAAGTTAGAACCAGAACTGAAGGAGGCCTGCTTACGATTTTATTGGCAATACTCGCTTTGCTCTTTGGGCTTCACCCCCAAACCTTCAGTGAGTTTTCTTTGCAAGTGGATGTAAACTAATGTAATTCTAGCGTTGTTTTTAAATTAAAAAATATGTGGAAAATGTGCAAAATTTACCTAAAATCAAAAAAATATATCTCTGTCTAAGGTATAACCGGTGAGGATACGACAAAAAGTAATAGGACAAAACTTGTGGATATCACCAAATCCGTAACTGCTGTGCAATCCGTTTTTTGATAGATCTTACCGTTTAGCCACAAGAGACCTCCAAAAAAGGTCCGCACCGACTTTAAAGTTGCTCCGCCATTTGAATTTTTTTCTGGGGTTAAAAATTTCTTTTTTTTTAACTTTTTGGAATTTTCCTGTCGGTTACAGGCTAAAAGCTATAAGTTTACAAAATTTCAAGTTTCTAGCTCATTTGGAAGTGGGTAAACATTAATGTCAGTGAGTGAGTGAGTGAGTGAGTGAGTCAGCCATGTGGCTTTATATAGTATAATAACCCCCCTACCTTCAGTTCTCGAAATGAAAAGAACAGCAGAATAAACCTGCTATTATTATTGTCAAAGGAGCACCCTACTTTTAGTTTTTGATATAATAAGTATGAAAGGTAATGTACTTAATTGACAAATATGCTGCACTAGTGGTTGTGGGTGAGTGTAAAGAATACGGTTTTGTTAAACTCAAGTAAATATTTTGTCTGACAATCATTGCACCATAACTACAATAGAAATGTCCTGCAGGAAAGCCTTGCGAGAGGCTTTGTTTGTGTTTCTTATGGTTTTAACCACTTCCGTGTTACCTACCAATGGGCAAATATCACTGTTAATTAATATCAGCTCAAATTTTGAGCGTCAACTTTTGTCCACTAGATTGATTTTAACATTTACCACACGATCCCAGTGTCGTAAAAAATGTTCATCTTCTAGTGAGGCAAAAGAGTAATATCACAAGTCCTCGCAGTTTATTATAGATGTAGGCTCATTATAATAGCTCTATTTTTTAAGTGACTGTTAAAAATAATAAAAAACTGACAAGTTTAATTATGTGATTTATTCTAAATGTGACAATCCTATTTTACCAAAATGATACATAAAATACAAATTATTATTTCATTTCATCCGCCAGATTGAATTTGTACCACAAAGCTCGACTTGTGTGTTCAGTTTGAACTTGATTTGATCCATGAGGTTTCACCCTCGTCAGATGAACTTCTCATTATTTTTTCATCATGTGTAACTTAACTAATTACATCGGCAAACTGATTTATAGCCCAATAAGATGTGCTATTGTAAAAAAAGGTTAGTTCTAGAATTATTAAAATGTTCTGAAAAATTCAATATAGTCACCTAACAAATAACCTAATTTAATAACTAGCTACCTGTTTCAGTGGTAGAATGGTCTAAGGCGTCACTCTAGTGTTAGACTGTACTGCTGATGACAGGGAGATCGGGGTTCAAATCCCAGTTGGACCTACTGAGGGTACTTTTTTCTAAATAGTTTCCCACTTTCCTTCTACACAAATGCAGGTAGATTACCTTTAAAATGATTCCTTCCTCATCCCTATAACATAAGATTAGCTACGAATGTGTAATAAAGAGCAACACTAAGAGTTTTATTAATAAAAGAGCATGTAAGACTCGGTGTATGGATGTTGTTGAAGCGAAGGGAGTATGCAAGGATAGGGATGTGTGGAGAAATTTAGTGAGGATGGATTAAGTACGGAACGTTTTTTGAGCGATATTCACAGTTTCTTGCCTACAACGTAAGGGAACGGCGTAGTTAGGTAATATGTTTGTATTTAAAATATATGCATATAAATTGATCAGATAGTAAGAGGCAGTGATAGGAAATAAAAATAAATAACTGGTCATCAGAATTAATATCAAGGAATTTATTTTAGTGACGGTAAGTCTTACATTGGGCGGCTAGTGGTGAAATCTTGTAATAGGAGATGCTCAAATATTCTTTTTAACATAAAATATATTAAAGAATTATTTAAAGTGTTTTTTTAATTATTAATGTTCTAGTTGCCAGGAATTGTATAAGACTTCACATAAGTATTTAAAATAAATGCAAACACACATTATCAACAATACGTTCAGGGTTGTGATGGGAAATTGAACCCTTATATAATTAATTGCATTCTGTATAAACGCGTTATTAAATCATGTTTAACCAGTTACAAGGTCCAATACCTTAGCTCAGTAGGTAACGTGTCTGTCTACTGAGGTAGGAGTCCAGGATTCAATTTCCGGAATGGCCTAAGAATTTATCATGACTGAAATGTGGTTTTCCCTCTTTCTCAGTGTTGAATTAAAGCCTGGGGGCTGGATGTTGTGTCAGTTCTAGATATAAATTATTTAATAAGTCATGTGCTAAAATAATCTGTCAATTCAGAAAGGTCAGGATAAATATCTCAATAAACAAAAACTAGTTTAAATTTCGTGATTTAATATTATAGCACCAACTATTTTAATTCCTTGGTGTTCTACCTTTCTAAGAAAATTTGTGGTGCAAGATATTTTTCATCAGCTACTCTAGAATATTTTAAAAACGTAATTATATATTGTGTTTCATGATTAAAACTTTAACACAATTTGGGCCAACTATACTTCTAAGATCCAAATGAATTATATGATTTCTAACAATGAAAGTGGAATTTTCTCTATTGTGGTTTCCCACCTTCTTTACAGGCGAATGCTGATGTGTTTGTTTTCATGAGGTTACAAGCCCATGTGCTATTCTATCATATTATGTAACTTAAATTAGTGGCAGCCAATACCTGTTAGTACCACGAGCGTGGGACAACAGACATTCAGTATATATGCATAGAGACTAAACTAGTAAACATGAGTAAACTTAACAAGGCTGTACTAAAGTAATTAATCCCCAACACGCCTTCGACTGTTACCTTATGCTTGCACCAATTGAACAAAGTGCCAGTACCGGTTTGGGAATGTTTAGGCTGATTTAACTTTACAGATTACAGTTTTATTCTCTTATACTCGTGGTGTAAGGGTGTAAAACATCAAATGTAAACGTCTAAGTGAGACTTTAAGAAATACATATTTACTAATTGCACTTTGTGGGTAATTTTTGAATTGATATGATTCTAAATTAATTTTGTACGTACGTCTACTTAGGTCTTATTAATACTGTATTTGAATTGACAGTGGTAGTAATAACATAAACAAACAAAACTTTAAGTTGTGTTAGTAGGTTTTAAAATATTATTTGTATATAATTTATTCAAACTTATACATACACAAACACACAAGGTTATGTTAAGTTACATCTAATAAGGTAGACGCAGTTATTATGCAGAAAGTCTCACTAAGTTACAGAATATGTTTAAAAATAAATACAACACATGAATAAATAAATGTTAGAATACATCATATGTATTTAAATAGCATACTTGATAAAATTAAGTTAGCTTATAGCATTAATCTGGTTCATTTATATATTTAAAAGGTACTAATAGTAGGGTTCGCAATGGTGTTTCAGGGAGTCCGCAATGACAATGCATTGCAGAGAGGTAATGATAGAAGTTTAAAATGGTATTTTAAAGAAAATGTAGTTACGTGTAATATTATTACACTATTATAACAAAAACTTGGTTACATCTTATGAAGATAATTTTTTAAGTGATCCTTTTAAAAAATTATCGAACATATGCGCCAATTATCAATTATTTTAAAGAGTATTTTCTGTTTTTGATAAAATAACGACTAATATAAAAACCATTTCAATAGTGTGGAGGATGAAAAAATGTCAAAACACACCGAACAATACCAGACCAGCTTGTATACTTCATAGGAGCGCGTAGGCTGGGTGAGCTCAAGGAACTTTCAGACAAAGCACTGAAACTTTTAATGTAGTTTTTTCACAAAATATTTGCGGGAGCAAGCCTCGTCAAGCTTTTTGTCATGAGGACTATCAAATTAAATCACTTGAGTGTATAAGCTGACTTGACATTGATGGAGACAGACATTCAAAATTATCTTGGTTTTTAAAACTTAGTAACATCACCAAGGTTTCGTTTAGTTTTTAACTTGAACATAAACATGCATCGATGACCCCATGGTCTAGGGCGTCATTCTAGCAATAGACTATATTGACGATGACAAGGAGATCGGGGTTCGAATACCGGTGGGGTGTACTGAAGGTGGTTTTGCAAAATTATGTTCTACTCTCCCTCTACAAAAATGTGGGTACACTTCCTTAAATTCAACCTTCCTCATCCCTAGATTATTGGCGTGATTAGTACATATGCGTATAACCTGAAAAGGTAGTAAGACGGGTGCTCCCCCCCAAAAAAATTTGAACATAATCAGATGCTTAAATAATAGTTTGGTCTCGTTAGGCACATAAAACCAAAATAATATTTCCATTCAAAGGGTTAATTATTTTTTCCCTTAACATTTTAAGATTTCAATTTTATCTTATGGAATTTAAACCATTCATCAAAAGGGAGCTTACGGATTTTAAAATGTTGAGATTTTGGAAACAGGATATCTTAATATATTCAGATAGGCAAATATCTAAATAAATAAAAATAATGATATAAAAACATATGTATTGTTTATTTTCGAATATAGTACATTGAATATTATTTTACAAAATACATGTTATACCAGCCTCATGAGCAGGACAAGATTATAAACATGTTCTAACTGTACAATTTTGATAATGACATAGACTTGACGTGGAGGCTGCAGTCATTTCACAGAAACTTTCAACGGTAGTAGAGACCGGAGTAAGCGTTGTAGCCAACACCGTAGCCGGCGTAGGGGTAAGCACCGTAACCAGCGTAACCAGCGTAGCCGTAAGGGGAGGCCAGGTACACGTTCTCAGAGCCCTTGAGGGACTCCTTGGGGGCAGACTCCTGGGCGAAAGCGATGGCGAAGATGGCGAAAAGAGCCAGAAATGCAAACTGGAAATATAAATAAAAAGCTGTTTTGAACAAATAAGTCATACACACTCTAAATGTGTTTGAATTAAATGTTTGCCAATTTACGATAGTAATATAATTATAATGTTTTTTATCATTACGATTAACTAAAAGAGATTTTAAAAAATATGTATTATATAAAGCTATTTTGTCTTCACTAATAAATAATAAACAATAATAAATGTGTCATTTTAAGGATTATAATGTTCATTGTAAAATTATATTTAATTTCTTTTGACCCTTTGTTGACATGAATTTATTGTCTTCCTTTGCCAGAAACAATCGTACACCTCAAAACTTCAAATATTAACATCCGGTTTAAAGTTTAGACAGTGTGAGCGTAAGAATTGGCTATTTAGATAAAATATTATTTAATCAAAAAATATTAGCTTAGAATGCCAAATTGCTCAAAACACTTCAGCTATTATCAAAATATTGATCTCCGGATATATTAACCTAAACTACCTTTAATATTTACATAAGCACATTTAAATTAGTTATCATGTAATTTTCAAACAAAGTTTTAGGGATTTTTTTTTGTTTTCTTCCACCATTGCTTCTTACACAATTCCTGAATATACGCATTTTAATTACGTTGAAGAAGTATGAATGAGGAGCTAATTTACGCTAATTTGTATGGGATGAAAGTGGGAAACCATTTAGGAAACACCACCCTCTCTACAATCAGCCGGGATTTGAACCCTAACTTTCCGTCATTTGAAAACCAAAATAGATGTGTTTGACATTTAGCCCACACCCTCACCGATGCAAATATGTTGCTACTTACGATAGCCTTCATTGTTGTTGTGGAGTGTTTGAGTGATCGTGTAAACTAGGAAGTGCTCTGAAGCTTGTGATACCTACATTGTGATCTGTCTCGGTATTTATACCTCCCTTCCTAAACTGAAACCCGTGGGGTGACCTTGAGTGACACTGGTTTTAACAACAAATAAATGTCACCGCCTAAATGTTGACCCTGTTATTCAACCGACTGGAAATGCATTCTTATATTAAACGAAGCCAGTGGTGCACCCATGTGGGGGGGAGGGGGGGAGGAGAACTAGGGGGGCTAAAGCCCGCGAAGATCAGTTTATTTTTATTTATTTTAAATTTAGCTACATTTAATATTTTAGGAGTGGAAAGTGACAACCCACCTTTGTAAAACAAGCCTCTGGAGGAACACGTAAATAGAGTGAATCCTGAGATTCACAGAAAAAAGTTACGGCAGTTGTGCCCAACTAGATGGGTTGAATGACATGATTCAGTAGTGGTGATGGTTCAGTTGATGCTCCCTGTTGCAGAGCTTTAGAAGAAATCAAAACATGTAATATTGCAGACATGTCATCAACTGCTAAACTACTATGAGTTGCCATTCAGTAAACACAATTCATAGTATCATTGTTGTCTTTAGAAAACCTCTGAACGACACTCTTCTCCTCAGAAAGAAACTACAAACTAGTAATATATAACTGGCATATGCTGTTACCCATGCCTAGAGTGTAAAGAATATATTGGTAAGTGAAAGTAGGCATGTTGAAGAAAACTTTAACAAATTTTCGATAGTGCAAGAAATTTGGCAGCAGATTTAGGGACCACTATAAGCATGCCAAGGGTAATAGGAAGACAATCTCAAAGGTGCAATGTTTCACCCGATAGTGAGGAAGAATATTACTGTCGAGCTGTTTTCTTACCATGAATTGATACTCTCATAAAAACAATTTAACACAGATTTTTTAAATATCAAGACATTTAAAACATTTTGGTGTTTCTTATATCTGAAGAAAATGTTTTTGAAGATGAAATTGCGCAGTTTGTAAAATTGGAAGAATTTTACAACGATGATGTTTTGACTTGTAAAATGTTTTTTTTAAGTGTTCCAGTGCTAACAACTGAACTTCGCCTATAGCATGAAGCCTGTAGACTAAACAAATTGCTCCTCTTACCAATGCAATTGACACCCTCAACAAATGCTACAAATACATGTACTCAATTTGTTGAAGATTTTCTGCACCCTTCCAGTCTCAACAAATACACCTGAGAGGTCCTTTTTGACGTTACGGCCACCAAATAATACCTCAGAAATTCAATAGGAAACGTCAAACTGAAAGGGATGGCCAATTTAAATATACATAGAGAAGTTCCTGTAGACACAGAAGAGTAATCTCAGTGCTCAGCGCTAAAGGTTCAAGGAGGCTGGAGTGTTGATAGCCTAATTACTGTATACTGAATAGTAAATGAGAGGTACCTGTGTTGAGTTATCTGCGTCTTAATTTTACATTTAATAAAATTGGATTAGTATGGTTTTCTTTTTCTCGCTTTAAAATGTAAAAAAAAAAGGTTATTTCTTCTATATTATTTAAAATAGACTAAAGTTACAGATTGTGTCAAATTCTGGCCAGAAGTGTTCATAAAGATTCATTGGGTGAAAATTATTTTGATAGAACTGCGATAGCATCGTTAGCTTGTTCCCCGCTCCAAAGCGGATGTTGATCTGTTATTCAGCCACATGAACCTAACGAAAACCAAGTTGAGAACTCGAATGAAAATAGAAACTTTACTTGCAATAATGATTGTGCGTAAGTTCGGCCTTAGATGAGAAGAAAAATGCTGCCATGACCATGTGGTTTTTAGTCAAGCCCTTACACGTGTGTGTGTGTGTCCCCGCATCCCCCGCCTCCGCTCCCAAACAAGAACAAATACTGGTTGTGCCACTGAACTCAGCACCACTGATTAATTGCAATTTCCAATTAATCAGTGCTTAGACAATTTTATATACATATGCTGTACTGGTTCTTGTGATGAAAATTTGTTTATGGGTAGGTTACTGATTCTTCAACAACTTGAAATATTTAAAAAATTACTCTAATGATTTGGTTGATGAGTATCTTTGGACTGTTTGACAAGACAAATCTTATTGTATGGTAATTTTTTGGGTAAAAATTCGTTTAAATGTAGTTTTGGAATGACTGATAGTGTTTATGGGTAGTTTACCAACAATGAGTGACATGAATGACACATTACACTGTATATGTACTTTTATTGGGGGTGAAATTTCGTTTATGGCTCTAGCCATTTCGTTTAAAATGTATATTCGGGGAGTGTTTGACATGACATAAAATTATATACTTGTTTATTTAGGGAAAATTCGTCTAGGAGTAGTTGAGTGAAGAGACAAATTTTAAATTTTGGAACAATTTGGGGACATATTGCTCTGGTTCGAAATAGGTGTGGGTGTGTAGTATATAACAATATTGTTTTTTCTAAAAAAACATTTTATAGGAGTTTATTCATGACTGATATCTGTAACAATAGATTTAAAAAAAATCTCTATCGATTTTGTTCAAAATTGGCATTATAGGACAATTTCACATGATCATTAATAATTAATGTATCTTTATTTTTCTAAATTAAATTAATTAAGGCTAGGTTGGTTAAAACCAATTATATAAAATTTGAAATATTTATAAACTGGCTTTAAAGATTGAGTTCAAAATGGATATCTGGGAAGAATATTTCATGATAAATAAAAAATTATTTCTATTTTTATAAATTAAATTAATTTAAGGGTAGTTTACAGCTAACTTATTATTTTTTAGATATATTTGATATTTGAACGATTTGATTTATATTTTTTATAGAAAGAGTGTTTATTGTGATTAACCAAATGGTCTGCTGGTTTTTTTTACCAGGAAAACTTACTTAAAGGTAATTTATAGAAAACCTGTTTTATGATCATTTCTGCCAAGATATATTACGCAATGTGAGAAAGTTTGTGCGACTATGTCGTACAATTTATTTATTATTAATATCTCTTCTACAATAGAAGATGGCTTTATTTATTTTGGAATAAAAATATTCCATTATTTGCAGTACACAACATGTTGTTTTAAAATTAACAAAGAACTTAATTTTTTTAGTATTTTTAGTACATTGGAAGTCATTCAAGGCTAAATATGAAATAGTAAGAAATTGTCTGACACATCAAAATCTAGTTAAAAAAACAGTATTTTTTTCATGCTTTAGCTCTTATCCCCCCGCTGAGATTTTAGCACTTTTTTTAAAAAGTACGGTATTATTTAGATAAAGTGTACCAGCATTAACTTGTAGGGCAAGCTTTAATACATTGAGAAAAAGCAGTTTGATATACCCAATCTGGATTAAAATACCAAACTACTTGTTACCATTAAATTAAACAAGACGAAACTAACGCCTTGGTCATCATGCCCAGAAGTGTGGACTTATACGTAATTATTAAAATATTTTTAGCACCACGTCTTACCATCCTTTTGAGGACGCAATTATTACACTAACTTTATATTCCATGGGTGTTAATATAGGCTACAAATAATAAAATGTTACTTTGATTACTTTATGAGCTGAGTCATTTCTCTATAGCATGTAAGTGATTACTTTCATGGTCCAACGGATTAGAGCCATCTTTAGAGAGTTTTGCGATTTAATTGTTCGATGTTTATCACAGTGAACTTGTGTGTGTTCAGTTTCCCTTTCGTAAATATACTGCACAAGGTCTAGTTGTAGTGTTTGTTCGCGAGTATTAATTTAATTGTTGTTGGAATTGATGAATACTCGCTTAAGGTGGAGATGTGAGTAAAGCGAGAAAAGGTCAGTCTTTTTGCAGTTTTTATAGCAAAACATATTTTTGGTAAAAATAAAACAAATATTGCTTCAGTACAAACATAGTGATTAATTTTCTTCACATGATGACCTCAAAAGTTGTTGAATATTTGTCAAAGATGTCCTGGAATTTCAAAACTTTGGAATAACTTTTATATCTTCATTTAAAAAGTTTGTTATTTAATGCCACTATTCTCATGATAGATATTCAAGAGCTGTTGATATCACTATGTGAAGAAAATTAAACTCTACTTTTGTACAAAAGCAATATTTTAGTTATTTTAGCCAAAAAAAATTACTATGAAAACTCCAAAAACACAGGCCTTTTCTCGCGCTACATACATTTCCACCTTAACACTGAATTATTAAAATTAGGCAAAGGGACATTGAAGGGAATGATTTAAAACATCGCAAATATAAAATACACTCACTAGTCAATATTAAAATTCTGACTTGTGATAATGAATAGTATTTCACACACACAGAAAAACAAGCTTCAGATAATAAAGCTCCTTTTCCAAAACTTTTTCATAAATTACTACTTAATATTTATTTAAGAATTTTTAAAAGCTTTGATGATATTGATAATATTTTTTCCTAATCGATATTTTGATCATATATAAGAAACAGAGAGTAAACTACAGATAGATAAATATTACTTAATGTATATGAAATACAATGTAGTTTAAATAATGGAAATTATAAAGTAATGGTTTGCTGAATTTTGAATATTAATTTAATAATAATTTTTTATTTCTTCGTGTACGCGTCTTACCGCCCGTCTAGTCCCTCAAAATAATTACACTAAGCGAATAGGGATGAGGAAGATATGTACCCACATTTACTATTAGGAAAAGTAGAAAATCATGTACAGGTATAAAAACAAGGTAGTAAACATTGAAGGATTTAAGTACTAACATCCTTGTCATCCTCACGCCTTTGTCCATGTGACCACCGGTCCAAATAACGATTCATTACAAAATATAGTTGTGTCTGTAATTCTATGAAAGGACCTCAATTTCCACCAATAAAATAATACTTGAAATAGGATTTAAATGTTTTATTTTTTAACATTAAATGTACAGTAAGTTAAAATGCCGGCAAAGACAGCGGACAATGGAGTGTGGAGCCAGAAAAAGAGAAGCTCATAGTCCTGGACGGTTGTTCACGTCTTGGCTCAGGTTGAGCTCATTAAATACAAATATCAGTTTATGGTTGACCATCGCAGTCCGGGAAGTTGAGCCAATGTCGTCTTTAGTGGATCACGAAACCTCTCAACGGTAGTAGTAGCCGGAGTAGGCGGTGGGGTAGGCGCCGTAAGCGGAAGCGTAAGGGTAGGCACCATACGCACTGTAGGAACCGTATCCACCATATCCACCGTATGCGTACGGGGAGGCCAGGTACACTGCCTCAGCGCCCTTGAGGGTCTCCTTGGGGGCACCCTGCTGGGCGAAAGCCGCGGCGATGATGGCGAAAAGAGCCAGAACAGCGAACTGAGGAAAATACAGAACACTTCTATTAGGCACATTTAATGATCTTAGTAAGAGTGAAAAAACCAACATTAGATGTAGCCAGAGCTAGAGGAACATTTTTGGTTTGGGCAGGTAATAATGTAACTTGTATATGTGTATAGGATAAAGATTCTTTAGAAAGTAGGGTCACTGTAGGTTTTTAAGCACAAGTGGTCTCTAGAAACCTTTAAAGCATAGATTCATAATTTTCAGGTTCTCTTAACAACAGTTTAAATATCTCTTTCCCTACTGTTCACAGATTTATGATTCAAATAAAATAATTTGTCTTTAAGCTTTATGTAATAATTTTATATTATAGTGAAGGACACAAATTATATAAATTGAGATTTGAGTTGAGTGTGCGCTAGTGGGCTTGACACTGATCCATTGGTTTGCTGGAAGCTATTTACCCCAAAGTGAATTCCCATAATATCACCAGAAAAAAAAAAGTCAATGCCTCCTGTCCCTGTGTCTTGATACCACATAGTTTAAATTGCTAACAGTCATCACACTGGCACTAAAACGTACTAATTAGTTTTAATTTACATTCATTAAGATATTATGTAATCGGTGTTTGGAAATTAATACTTATACATAATGAAATATCCCGAAATCTTTGAGTTGAATACAATCTGACTTTGAATATTTAGCTTCTATGGTAGAATATGTTTTTATTAAATTAAAGGTATTAGGTTCGATTCTCTTTTGATTCTGTTTTGTTTATTTAAATTATTCATTAATTATTTATTTGACAATAATACCAACCAGTAGTCTGCTAATTTCCTACTTTGTCACTATATTATTGTTTAATTTTTAAACTTTAGTTTTAAATAGGTTGGCAATATTTAAAATTAAAATAAACAAATGTATGGACTCAACTATAGTGTTTTTGTTCAAAGAGTAGGGAGTATAGTACTATTACCGTGGATTTTAGGTTTATCTTTAAACTAAAATTATTAAATGTGCCTTCCTCTTAATGAAGTTTTTAGAGAGAAACATATAACATGAAATTTAGAATAATATAAAAAGATAGATTTTTAAAATAATGTAGAAATAAGATTAATATTTTTGCTATAAATGTTTGTTCAATCAGATAAATAAACCGATATTAGTTTTGGTTATTAATATTATTTCTAGTTTCAGGGGTGTACTTTTATATATCGGGTATAATGTTCTAGGCTGAGTTTATTTTTCAAGGCTGATTTAAGTATATATTTATAAAGCAAACGTTAAAAACATTCTACAAAATAAAATACCAATGGAAAAGATAAAAAAAGGAAACGTTAGTTCTCTATTTTGTGAAACAATTCGCAAATAATTTAAAACACGCAACAACTATTAAGACTTTCTTGTTCAAGTTATATCGAGTGGAAAGCCTGAGGTATAAAACTAAAAACGTTAATAGTAAATTTAGAAAAGTGTTAAGTTATGATAAGAAGGCTCTCTAAATTAGGATTTTGAAAGTAAGGTACTTTTAAAGAAATACGAACTTATATTTTTACAGTCGACATCAATGCCATTTTACTATATTGCTATTATTATTTTATAGGTAATTATATTATTTATGAAAAGTGAATGTTGCAAAGCACATAACTACGTGTATATATATATATATATGAAAGTTTGTTTTGTAACTTTTATAAGTGTTACATTGAATATAAATCGGAAAGGACTCGTAAAATTTTTATTTTTAGAATCATGGTCATATAATTATTTTTAGTATTTACGGAATAGCTGAATTCAGTTTTAAAAATATTTTGTTGTTCAAGGTATCCTAAGCATTCTTGACAATGAATAAACATTATTTCAAAATCTACCCAATATTAAAGGCAAAAAAGTGAATGATTAAAAATAATCACTGTGAAATATTATTCCACATAATAAATTAGCTTTAACAACTAAGTTCTACTAATAATTTGAAAGAATGGTGTTAAATGACAATTTTTTTCCCTCGCAAAATTAAAATGAATAATTTCTTCCATTTTAGTTACTTAAACTTAGCATCCTCCTAATAAACTAGTTGTTTTAAGTTAGGTCCAAGAATATTTTTTTTAACATCCAATCATCCATGAAATAAAATAAATAAGTCATAACATAGTGCTAAGCTAAACATAAGAATATTTTAACCGACAAATAAGAAACTAGCTTGGCCTAAGACATCATATATTTTGACAAAATGAATTGCTTCTAAAATTATTCTATGATCAAAATCTAAATCTTCAATGCCATGAATTTACAGTCTGGCAAGAGAACAATATATTATTATTATTATTATTATTATTATTATTATTACTATTAGATATTCAAGGTGTATTTTCTAAACACAACGTTATATCAGCATACGACTTACAAACTACAATCGAGCTTAACTTATGACAAAACTCTACACTAACATACCCAACTCTCTATTAGTATCAGAGTAATAGAGTAATATAACACTTGAATAAAATACTAGATTATTCTAGCACCTGCGTAGGATCAAACCAAGGTCCTCTTTAGACCTATAGTCCTCTAACTAGAAGTAACAAAACACATTAAAACATCTAGCCATGGTCTACACGCTTGACAAATAACATCCTAGAATACAAACAATCTCCAAGTGGATGTAAGTACTTACTACAGCCTTCATTTTGGGAGTGTTGGTGTTTTTTGAACAGATCGTCTGTAACCGCAAAGAGAAGCTTCTGATGCCCAACAGACATTTTCGACCTGTATTTATACCACCTCCTTCACAACTCCAAACAACTCGGCAACCTTGAATTCTACGGATTCTCGTAAAAAACGTTGACGCCTTCAAACGCATTTTAAATTGTAGTCAGTCCGTTGGTATAGGAACCTTTTTGACAGAAAAAATGTACTAATTCTACTCTTCCACGTATACAAGTCATTAGATTTTATCTGCAGCTGCTACTTTTGATAAATGCTGAGAGTTTATGCATTTGAAAGATAAATGAGAATGTGTATTCCATAACAATCTGTTATTTTCTCCGAAAGGTTCTTGAAGGCACGTATGGGGAATAGACAAAGTTATTACGTACACAATTTAGACCTATTCTTTCATTCCCTCACTCCCTAACTTGAACCTAATTTCTTAACTGTTTTAGTGTTATAGAATATATACATTTTGTAAATTACTGTTTCTACGTCAAACATACATTAAAATTTTACCGTCCAGCCCCCTGTCCTCTTTTGTTAATAATAATAATAATAATAATAANTAATATTTTCTTATGGCCAGTATTGATAAAAATAAAACCAAGCAATATAAAATGATAGTATATTGACCTAACTAAGAATCAAAGGCAACAATTACTTCAACTTGTATTTAGAATATTTAAATTTATCACTTAAATTACTGAACATTTACCCACAATCAACGAACTATTTGGCATTTAATTTTTTATTTCATACATATTGAATTTGAAATCACATTTTGTAAAAAGAAAATTCTCAAAAAAAAACCTTCCTACGCCTAAGTACTAAATACACTAATGGGTTAGGGATTGGGAAGGCTCTATTTAGTGGGAATTCACCATCATTTGCGTTAAGGGAGAGTGGAAAACCATTCAGGAAAAAACCTAAGTACACCCGACTGGGATCGCACCCCGATCTCCCCGTATTTGGCAGTCTAATCCAACTCAAGAGTAGCGTATTGGAACACGCGGCCACCGAAACGGGTATAAGTTTTCAAAATGTTAACATACGATGTACGTAAATATTCCAATATAATCGGCGAATACACATATTTTAGTGAACAAAAATTGTTTTCCCATTTTTATTAAACCAAACATTATTAAAAATACTATTTAATATCTTGTCCTAGCAGCAATTAGTAAAACAGAGGTTTTGGAACTAGGTTAGATAAGTTAAATACTACAAGTTAGATAGTCTATGTTAAAGAGTGGGATAAGATAAATATCTTCCCAATTATATGTTGGAATCTTGTCGAAAAGTATTTCACAATGTCTAATACCGTCATTAAGCTTCCTCAGGGGGCCATATAAAGAACGAGAGTGAACAGTGATTGGCTGTCTGAAATAGGGAGACATTGATAATATCTTTAATTGTCAGTTATTATTGTATTTATTTAGTATTTAGTATTAAGTATTCATACTTATTTGCGGTATTTAACCTGCACTTTCTGACCAAAATGATTATATCAGCACACAACCTATAAAAAAACTTAAATCTAGAACAGATTCTAAAAGCCGTTAATTCAGTACCGTTAAATGGGAAACCCACATTTCATCAATAATACTTTTTTGGCTATTCTGATAATCGAGTCCAGAATCCTTGGGTCAGTAGGCATACGGGCAACCGATTGAGCTAACCGACTGCGGAGTATTACAATAAGAATAAAGTTACCACAGTGAGCGCTAACTAGAGAAATAGTGTGACATGCTACTTTTGATTTTTCTTGAATCTGTTCGAATAGGCTCGATTATTTTATTGATTTATTAAGGGACGGGTGATGAAGTATCAAAGATTTTTAGAAAAATAATTTTTTTTGATTTGAATAAATGATTTTAACTGTGTTTTAGTTTCAAATTTTATTATTAATAAATTTTTTTTTGTTGCTTTTCCTTGATCCCTGTTAGAGAGAAATATTGTGACTGCCAAAAAGATTTGAACTCAAGATTTGGGTAAAATTACTGTCAACGTTTCATGACACCTTACAACCAAAAAAGAAGTTTACGCGATGCGGTCTGTCTGTCTATCTGTCTGTACCTCGGGATAGAGCCGAAACTATTTAACCGACCGGGCTGAAAATTGATATCTAGGGTTTTCAAAGGGTTTTGGAATGATATAACTATAAAATTAGGAGTAGAATACTGAAAACCAAAAGAGATGTAAATAATTTTCTCCAAATATGCTCCAATGATTTTGATTAAGTTTTGTATCTAGGCCTAAGTACTGTTTAACATTACATATAAAATGGCAACTATCATTTTCTATGAAAATAACTTTCAGGGTGCTTTACATAAGCGGAAATTTCTCATTTTAATCATATCGCCGCAACTATTTGAGCTATGAAATAATTTATCACTGTAAAGCTGTAGTAATAATAAATATAAAAACCTTTTAATTGGAATAGATTTTTATAAAACAAATAGTTTCTGAGCTAAAAGCGTGTGTATATAATTAGTACTAATGTACTGTGTCCTGGGGGACGCCCGAATGTACTAATAGTCGATCCGGGGCTGGCTATTGTAATAATTGACTGCTATGCTCTTTGGTGGACAGAGATATTCCTCTTTTCCTACTGTTTCTGTAACGTGTATATTATTTCATTTATGCTCTTTGGTGGATTGTTTATGCTACAACGTGTATGCTTTAGTTATACAAAGCTTGAATTTTTAGTGAATGTCTCCATATTAAGATAAAATAGAGAAAAAGTTTTTGCGGTGCATCGTACACTTTATTTTAAATTTGCTTTATTATAGATTTTAACTAAAGGATTTATATTAAGTTTATAATTTGATAGCTCTAAAACCATACATTTTTGTAAGTAGCTGATTTTTTGTATTTGACAAGGACATGTTGGAAGATAAATTATATTTGACAATATGCCTAATAATTAGGTTTACATTACGGGATGTTGAATTAATTATATCAATAAAAAATCACTCATTTCCTCTTTACCTTGGTATCTTACGTAATTTTGGCAGCTTTTTTTAAAAAATAAAAGAATATATAGTAAATTTTATTTAGTTTAAGTTAAATAACAATGGATCTGCATTGTCAAACTGGTAATAAGTAAATAAAAAATAAATTCTTTAAAAAATAAATATTGACATATATTAAATTAATTCGTTTGTGTCAAAGACTGACCGTCCACATTTTATAAAAACTAAATAACTGAACATGGGAATCGAACCAAGTAAGTTTTTTTAGAGCATTGTTATTATTAGCACCGCGTCTTACTACCCGTTAGGGCTATACAAACTCATGTTAATGTGTAATGGTAGGGTGAATGTGAGATGGAATGGAGGAACTACAGTTTAACGTGGGATCCGAACCACGGTGGCGGCCTGGCACTAGAGCATTGTTGGACAAAGTCAAGTCTAGTTCCGATTCCCGTGTACAGATTATAATTTTCCTCCAATTTGAAAACCATAGCCACGTTTATTTTAGGTACAAGTACCTGCCACAAGGTATGAGAAATTCCATTCCTGAAGACTTTATGGGAGGGAACATTAGAAAACTGTATTTCTCTCCTCATGTTCTCTTTTTGTTCTACATATATTCGTTGGACTGCGCATGCGTGATAGCTTGGGAACACACAATATTTGAACCTCTGCCACACTCTTATCTTCAGGTGGAAAGCTATTTTTATTTATCGCTGCGTCTTTTTACCTGTTAAGGTTATAGGCAAAATTGATAGTTACTCTAATGGGGTAAGGATGAGGAAGAAAGCATTTTAGAGGTCATATACCCATATTAGCGTGTAGTGAGAGTGGAAAACCATTTAGGGAAAACCATCCTCGCTAGACCCGACCAGGATTCAAACCCCGATCAGCAGTCCAGTCTAACAGGAAAGTGATGCCCTTAGGCCATTCGGACACTGACGTGGGTCTGACAGGATCTGACACTCCCAGACTGAAACTGGTTTGTGCTCAAGTTTGCACAAACAAACTACATCACACATCATTTGAGCTCAACTGAATAGAATGTCGTAAACAACATTTTGGTCTAAAGTTGTCATCGCATATCAGATATGTCAGAAACTATGGTAAAAACAAAACAAAATATTAAACTAAAACTTGCAGGTACACATACCCCTGTGGCCATACACATGAGCTGCCCCTGTTTACGTTACTTCCCTCAAAACAACAACATTTTAGGGGGCTCTGCTACTAAATCTTCACTATCAAATTACAAGCATTTGTTTTCCCTTGAAGTAAAAACGCATTTTAAATTTTCTATAAAGCTATTTAAAAATGTATCAAAGAATATTTTGTTACCCACTTCGGTGGCGTGGTCTAACACGCTACTCCTACTAGACTGCCGATAACGGGGAGATAGAGGTTCGAATCTCGGACGGGTGTACTGAGGGTCGTTTTTCTAAAAGGTTTCCTCTCTCCTTCAACGCAAATGCGCGTATACTTCCTCTAAATATAACCTTCCTAATCCCTAAAACCATCAGCTTAATTAATACATAAGCGTATAATATGAACGGGCAGTAAGACGCAGTGCTAAATTTTGTTTGTTTCTTAAGAAGATTGTGTAATTCACAGCATTGTCTTGTTTATGATATCCAAACATTATTGTTACTAATCAGCCTTACTAACCATAACCCTGCTTGTGTGGGCCCCTTTTGTGTGGGGTCTCCAAGACAATCCTGTTATGTTCCCTACAATCTGTCACTGTTTGTATTTAATATACAAAAACGTTTCTTACATTCAAATGCGTTACTAAGAAAATAAAGTTTTTTCCAAATTTCGCGTTGACAAATAATGCTTTTATATTATTCTTTGTGATCTCTTCACAAAAGAATGGTTACTAACTTTAAATTGTTTATATATTACAGTTAACCAACAAACACCTATTTAAATTACGGTGGTTAAAATACTGCTATGTTTCCAAGAAATAACATGACACTACCTTTCAAATTATGGAAAATTCACACAGCATGCTATAATTTGACAATATACATAGATAAATGAATGGTATATTTCTGAAAAGCTCTTTATAACTACATTTGGTCTTTAAAGAATATTTTTTAAAACAACTATTTTGTTAAAGTAAAGCAATTCTATGTATTTAAGTATATATAAAAGGACGAATCTTGGGGGAACAATGATTATAATTTCGTAAATCAGCCGTATCTGACTTATATTCGAATAAAATTAAAAGTGAAACATGGATATGGGAATCGAGCCCGGGACCTTTAACTTAGCATGCTAATGCTCTAACTTTGAGCAATCCAGGTCATGGTCATCGTAATTCTTCACTCATACTTTTTGGCAGAGTCTGTGATGGACGTGTGACTATCATCAGTTACTAATAGCTATCATTGATATCAGGGCCACTGGTGACTGGTATTTTGGAATTTTCTCACATACTGCAATTTAACTCTTAAAAACTATGTACTATATGATATTATGACGATAAATTAATGCAGTTTGTTGAGTAGCCTGAAGTAAGATATATATATAAATTATGTTGCTATCGCTTGATCACCATTAAAATTATTCTTCAAATAAGACTAAAAAATATTGTTCTTTATACTAATTTTTCCATGACTTTACTATGGAATTTGCAAACAGAAAACTGTTTCTAAAACTACTAAGCATTATAAAACTCTGTGTTTGTTTGAATTAACGCAATACACTTTAATAAAAAAGTATCTCTTTCGGGTCAGTGTTGATTTTTTATATATATATATACATATACATACATACATACACATACATACATACATACATACATACATACATACATACATACATACATACATACATACATACATACAATATACATACATACATACACATACATACATACATACATACATACATACATACATACATACATATATATATATATATATATATATATATATATACACACATATAGTGAGAGTGTTTGTACAGGTGTCAAATAGTCAAATTGTTAAAAAAATATGCCATAACATGTAAATTACTTTCAGCTGGTTTATAGTTATTAATTATCTTATAATAGTTTCTAATTCCCCCATTTCTTAGTTGATTACGATCTTTCAGTACATAGTGTATTTAAAAAATTAGATGTTAAAATATTGATCGAGACACAGATACTAATCCTAGACTAGTCATCAATTATGCGGCAAACAGGACCAGCATGTAATGCAATCAACAATAATTATTCCTTTATTTGATTTGAGGACATGCCCTCCCCTCTTCTCCCCAAACACTTTTTCTTTCCCCTTAATGCCCTTTTAATGGTACTTTATTTTTATTTTACCAATTATAGTTTTCTCCTTTAGTTAAATATTTATCCAGTCCATTTAGGTCTATGTAATATTTGGTTGGGTTTTTGTAGATTTTCACCCCACCACCACCCTCCCAAGATGTTAAAAGTTCGATAAGGGCAGATTTATTAGTGTGTTTTTTATCGTTTATGTAGCCTCTACTCCTTTAAAGAGGTGGTACTCAACTTGTTCACGTACCCCCAGATATAATTTATCTTCAACTTTATATAAAAAATTGTTGGCGCTTAGTGCAAGTTGTACATAATCTATCATCGATTAAATAAAAATGGTGCTCTTAGACGCATGGTCTTAAGTCCAGGTCTTATGTGGCCTATTCTAAATAAGGCTTGATTATTCAGTGTTCGTAAAGAAATTATATATATATACTAGCGGACCCAACAGACGTTGTCCTGCCAGAACGTTGGCTTTTGGTTTGGGTGGCATAATTGATTTCGATAATAAAACAAATACTATGTGATCATCACAATAACAAACTCACAATAAACTCCAATTAGTGAGTTACACAAATATTACAAATTCAGTGTTTGTCAAGACAACATAAAAAATAAAACATCTTTTCATTTTTGGCATTTCGCTCACAACTCCACAAATATCAGCTGTATAGAAAAAAAAATGGCGAAGCTTGCTTACAAATTTGTGTGCCGGGTACAGCTAATTTTATTTTATTGACGTACCTTCATATATGACAAATGTCAAATGACTTTTTAATTGTTTCTATTTTTATAGTGCAAAAGATATAAGTACTGTTTTGGGCCTAGAGCCTTTGTGGGCTTACGCAGAACAACTTACCTCTATATACGATTGCAGCGCCACCTACCGGATCCAATTGTGAATCTAAACCATTCACGGACCCACTCAAACACACACAAAAAATTTCATCAAAATAGGTCCAGCCGTTTAGGAGGAGTTCAGTGACTTACACACGTACAGAAGAATTATATATATTAAGATATATATACTTTATACATAGTACGGTACATACTGCATAGTATACAAAACTTTTTACGGTGTATACTGTATGTATTTACTTGATGTATATATTAAATTTGACATACACCATGAGATGTCTTCACGAACCCCAGGTTGAAAACTACTGCTCTACTAGAAATTCTTGGGGCCAGTGTGGGTTTGTATCTCTCTGTTTTGTTTGTAAATACTTGTATGACATCTACTATGTCTACGTATCAGTAAGAAGGCTTTATATATACATATATATTATATATAATATTGTCTTTGGTATGTTCCTATTTATCACAGGTTTGTGTATTTATGGCGTCTAGTCTATCGCTAACCTTGAAATGAAACAATCGTTTTAGATTTTTTATATCTGATAATTCATGTGAAATGTCTCAAAATGTCATGCTAATGGACAAGATTCCCATATACTTCTGTCAGTAAAAATAATTGTGTTTCAAATTAATTAGCATACTGATATAAATCGCAAAAATATAAATTAAATAACAAATGGCTTTCTTGTATTAAATATTATAGGCTCAATAATGTTAATAAAATGAATAAAAATCCATGTGCTAAATGATTACTATATTCAAATTTCAATTGGGATACATCGTAATTTGTTTTAAAGAATTGGGTAGAATTGACTATTTTACAAATCAGAATCTTGAATTATAATCTATATTTTACCTACGAATTACGAATCTCAAATTATAATCAAAATCCTGCAAATAATAATGACCACAAGAGCAAATATAGTTGTTGTACTACAGAATTGAAAGGATAATCAAATATTTTGTTGCAATAATGTATTCATTATAGTTTTCATATATTCAGTTAAATAAATACCCTGGGATCTGGTTGTTATTTGTTAAAATTGTTCTAAATTTATCTTATAGTTGAACCACCAATAATAAATGTTATAGCTTTTAAAACAATTAAAATTTGAAATTTGAAATAAAAATATACATTTCATTTAAATGTCGAATGCAATATTTTCTCTAACTTTTAATATAAAATATACCATAAGAATTAAAAAATTCAATAGTCCCATTCCTAGTTTCAATTAATTCAATTTTGCAAAACTTACCAATCTTTTCAACTTATTTTAATGCTTTATTAAAACTCTGACAAAAAAAATCATTATTTTTTTAAATATTTATTTTGAATTCAATGTACTGTACAAGATCAAATTATGTTTAAATGTACAAAGCGTATCGTTTGTTGGCACAAGGTATAAGCTAACATGTTGAAATTTAGGTTTGTATGATAACATAAGCTTGACGTGGAGGCTGAAATCAGTTCACAGAAACTTTCAACGGTAGTAGAGACACGGAGTAGGCGTTGTAGCCAACACCATAGCCGGCGTAGGGGTAAGCACCGTAACCAGCGTAACCAGCGTAGCCGTAAGGGGAGGCCAGGTACACGGCCTCAGAACCCTTGAGGGACTCCTTGGGGGCAGACTGCTGGGCAAAAGCAATGGCGAAGATGGCGAAAAGAGCCAGAAATGCAAACTGGAAAAAAAATTGTTTTTATACAAATAAGTCATAATAATAATAATAATAATAATAATAATAATAATAATAATAATAATAGCCTTTATTTATCTGGCGAAGTTAAGGCGTTAGCCTTCTCTTCCACTTAACCAGTGTTGAATATAACATACACTATTACATTTATTGAAATACAATTTAATAAAGGAATATTCAAATAAGAATAAAAACATTCACTCGCTTATTCATACACTCATTTAAAGCTCAAGTAGTTCAAGAACTCAGTTTAGCTTGTTAGACAAGATATATTGCGTGACTGCTCGCTTAAAGGGAATTGTGGATGTTAGGTGAAGAGTCTAGATATCTAGTTTGTTCCAAGCCTGTGATGCCAAGACAGTGAAAGAACGAGCATATGTTTGAGATCTATGTTTGGGAATAGACATCTGTAGAGTGGATTCTGATCTAGTAGCTCGGCTGTGTTTATCTTTAAAAAATAGGAACCGTTTGGATAGGTATTGAGGCTGAGATGTCAACGAAACACTTTAAATCAATAATTTACTATAATAATATAGTTATGAGGTTTTTATCATTACTATTACAAATAAGATATTTTGTATTTTCATAAGTACTATCTAGATACTAAATAATGGTTTGATTATTTTGAAGTGTTTGGGGCATAATCATATATCTTGTGCGTGAAAATGAAAACCCAAAATTTTAGTCACTGGCAGCCCAAATTATGTGAGTCTAACTGACATTTAGTTTGCGTCCCCACCTATGCGGGTAATTATTTGGTTAATCCTAGAAAAAAGTACAAAGGGGTTTTTAAAGTCCATTCGTCACAGGAGTGGTGGAAAGTGACAGCTGGCAAAAATTAACAAGCCTACTCTCACGTATCTATTTGACAAACCATATGATCTACAAATATATTGATTTGTTTTCACTTGTGGCAGCAAAATTTTCGCAACAAACAATTTGTTTTTAATACTGTTTATCTTTTAACCGTGTTCAGTCTCCTGCTAGTTGACAATTACCACCACTCTTGTGGTGAATTGACTCTACTTACGACAGCCTTCATTGTTGTTGTGGAGTGTTTTAGTGATCGTGTAGACTAGGAAGTGCTCTGAAGCTTGTGATACCAACATTGTGATCTGTCTCAGTATTTATACCTCCCTTTCAAAATTGAAACCCATGGGGTGACCTTGAGTGACGCTGGTTTTAACAACAAACAAGTGTCAGCGCCTAAATGTTGACCCTGTTATACAACTGACTGGAAATGCATTCTTATATTAAACCATTAGCCAATGACGCACACATGGGTGGGGGCATAAGTGGGCTAAAGTCCTCCCACTCCCCCACACTCCCGTGATAACATATGTGGCTTCAATATTAACAAGCTTGTCCCTAGTGTTATTATAACTGAATGATAAAATAAAGTAATCCAACTTATCACCTTCAGTCTAATCTTGGAAACATCATAATCTTACAGCATTAAAAGCTAATAAATCGACTTTTACGTATTCATACTTCAAGTCATGTTATTTGCAGATTTCACTTTTGATTTATATAATACTTATATAATAACATCAATGAAAGAGTATAGTTATAGTAATATTGACAGTAAAAATATGTTTGTATTTTGTAAAAGGCTCTTTCCACAAATCCCAATCCAATATCAAAATTGATCAACCAAATCTTGTCCACTTTCATCATCTTGTTGTTCCCAAATTTTTCTTAAGTATTAATGCAACAAAATATGTATATATGATGTTAAACAATTCCCTCTCCCACTAAACAAAATTTGAGCGTGAAAAATTTAGTCTAAACTAGGATGTATATTTGTAGTTGTATCTAGAAATATTTGTAGTATATATTCACTTTTTCAGTACATTTTATTTAAATATTTTTTATTTTCATTTTGACAACTGTATATAAAATATAATAATTAAATGATATTATCAAGTTCATATTATAATACTCAAAGATTTAACTTAAAAAAACTGACCGGGTATAATAAATAGTGTCCTATCTTATTGGAAACTCAAAGCAAAGACAGAAGAGCATATCCACATGTTTTAAATAGTTCTTCCTGGTAAAACATTTTTAGGAGCAGTGTATATTTATTTTTATAGAGGAAAATATAACATAATTTAGGTGGGAACCCCTCAATATGCCAAGCCGGATTTGAACCACAAATTCTCCATCACTGGGAAAACAAACCAGAATAGACTGACGGCAATGACCACGTGCCAACTTTTGAGAGTTTGGAATTCAAATATAAAATAAACTTAATATTAGAATGGATATTTCAACTTATAAGATTTATGTGTGCAGGCTAATGTATATTATGTTAATTATTTACTAGAGCAATGTTGACAATTATATATGTTGGATCATCCTTATGATATATTATATATATTGATTAGGCCAGTGAATAATAATACTACTAGTTTATGTTACTGTTCAAACACTTCT
The DNA here is from genome assembly GCA_902155825.1 of Timema genevievae. NCBI lineage: Eukaryota > Metazoa > Arthropoda > Insecta > Phasmatodea > Timematidae > Timema > Timema genevievae. The sequence continues at coordinate 51,124 of CABFWO010005066.1, forward strand.
CCAAAATATATTACTTGCGACCACCCCTTCATAAGTAATGTTACTTAGAAACATAGACATGGACCTAGAATAAACATTGGTAGTGCAAAAAAATATAGTGATGCAATGAAATAAAACATTACAAATAGTTAAAACAAAGGGTCAGGTGATTTTTCTTTCCAAACCCAAACGTGCCATTCTTGCACTTTATATCCTACCAAAATATCTCAGGGCTAGAATTTTAACAACTTGGGAACCGACTTGACCTGCTCTTTATTCAACTATGTTGATGAAAATGTAAAGATACATATATTATAGAGGGAGCAATGGCTCTAAACCGGAGTACTGTGAGAGAGTAAGAGCTAGAGAAGCCGCGAGAATTGGGGGTTGATAATTACTTTTTATAAACAGACTCAATAACCAATAGTAAATTAATACTTTTAGTGTTTCTAGAGTACCTATTATTATTACTGTAGGATATTCAACGTGCACTTTCCAAACCAACTGATTGTATCATCACAAGACTTACAAACTAGGCCAATTCTAGACCATATCCATGACCCATAATCCATTTCTTTGAAAGGATAAGCCCCAGTTTCACCAATGATACATTTTTAGGCCATGTCGGTATTAGAATCTGGCGCTTTTGGCACAGTAGACAGATGTGTTGACGAATTATCTAAGGTTTTGGACGTTTCTTATTTAAATTTTAAATGAAAAAAGGGTTTAAAAAACTTCCTCTACTTAGGTATGTCTCATCATATGTGGACATAAAAACCTTTCATACCAAGGGTACCATCACATATATGGATGTATCAATTGGTACCACCACCCTGGTAATAAGGTTGAGAGCCACGGATATAGATTTTACTTTACAATACAATAATATGTTAATAATCTTAAATAAATATTGTATATATATTTAATATTTCACCTTGAAAATATATATACAGTTTATATTTATTTATATATTAAATATATATAAAGAATAAAGCACTGACTCACTGACTCATCATCGTATCTGCCGAATCCCTAGACCTGGAATTTTGAAATTTCTTAGAGAGATTCCTATCATGTCGTAGACATTCAATTAGAAGAGGTTTTGCGAAATTAACACCCTAAGGGGTGAAACGGGGATTGGAACATTGAGTTTGTAAAATAAGATAGAGATGTGCTGGTAGCTGACATTTGGCAGAAAAATCTAAAAATGTAAAATATCAAAACATGGGTACAAGAAATGAGGATTGAGGGGGTGCTATAATTAGAAAAAACTGTTTAGATGAGGTAGATAATTAAAATAAACAGACAGTTAGACAGACAGCTCCAAATAACTCTAAAAAATCTTGAAATATGAAATGTATAAGAGTAATTTGGTGAAAAGAGAGTGGGAGTTCAAAATTTCAAATCTTTTGGAATTAAGGTAGAAAATACAAGTAGACAGACAGCTCCAAACTACTCTAATCTTCAAATTTTATCTTTCAAAGATTGTATTGGGGAAAAGGATTGGTGAGGGGGGTAGCGGGTAATGGTGGTACCGGGTCATGGGGGAGGGGATACAAATTTCAAACACTAATAATAAACGACTATTTATGGTGTGTTAGAAAAGTGAAATTCTCTGACAGGTAAAAATACCAATCCAAATAAATATTAGGGGCTAAAAATGTTAAATCTTTTTTGGGACGAGAATTTAAATTTGGCAAGCAGAAAACTCCAGATAACCTAATTTTTCTTAAAATTTGGAATATCCAAGCAGAAGTTTCGCAAATAGGAAAGGGAGGAGGGAGGTTTTCAATTTACCAAAACTAATAAAAACAACTAATTTTCCGTGTGGCATAGAACTTAAATTCTAAAAGAAGGTATAAAGAATACTCCAAAAACCATACAAGACTTAAGATTTTAAATTGAAGAAATAGGAAATAATTGTTAGGTAAAATAAAACCTTTTAGGTGAGGCAGAACATTTAAATTAGCCAGGAATATGGAAGGATTACTCCAATAAAAAAAAGGAATTCCATATATATTTACTATTTAGAAAGGAGGTGCTTCAAATTTCCCAAAACTAAAATAGTATATTAGTTTTAAGTGTGGTAAGAGTTTTAAATTTGTCAGACGGGTATAAGAACCACTCCAGCAACTATTAAGTGACGATCCTTATTTTTCAAAATGAAGAGGCATTAATTGGGAAAAGGGGTTAATTCAATATACATCAAGTTAATATATAAAACACTTTATGGGGCAATATAAAATAGTTGTTCGACTTGTAGGCTAATAGACATTCCCGGAGAAGTGAGTGACGTCAGAAGAGATTGAATTTCAAAATTTAATTCCGGGAATTGGAAGCGCTAGAAATTGATACAGCTATTATTAAATACTACTTTTGTGTGTGGCTTTTACACTTTTAACCTTTATATCCTTTTAATTTTTCTAATAATGTTCATATTTATTTGATAAGGAATAATACTAAATAATTGAGAATATAATTAAATCTTCATTTTTATTCCCTTCTTTTTATTTTATACATATTTTTTCTTCAATGACGAAGAAATGTTTTGGTTATTTTTACACCATCTTCAAGTCTAGTCTGTATTAAAGATGATCGATTTTACTTCATACTATTGGAAAGTTGTGAAAAATTTATCTAATGAGATGATCAACAATATGTGTAAAGCTTATACAACGTGTTTCTAAAACATTGCATCAAACTTTGGCAGGATACTCCTTGGGTGAAATTAGAATAATTCACATAACCAATCTAGGGTCCATCTTCAATATTAAGGGCGGTATATACCCCTAAAGACAGAGCTAAAAACGACTGTTGTGTGAAATATTATGAAAACT
>CABFWO010005067.1:0-35043 GCA_902155825.1 Timema genevievae
AGAAATATTACATTTTCATTCTGTTAATGAGAAGGTGGTCTACTATAATATTTGTGACAATAATAAAATCGCAACCAAATATAAATGGTACAAACATAACTTAAACTTAGCTAAATTCAATTTTCAAAAGATAGTCTACAGCTTAATTAACATTGTTTCTCGAATGAACCCTTTATTGAAGTATTTTCAGAGACATTATCTAATAGAAACTAGAGACTAGGCCATTTTCTATTAATAAAAGACAATCGATACAAGTATCAAAACAAACAGATGTATTTTTCTTATGAAATGTGCACTGTACCCTATAAGTTATTTAATATAAGTTATGCATGAATATAAACCCATCCTAATACAGCTTGAACCAGACATCGTGGTGCGGTTTTCTGTGTTGTACGTTCTTTAAAAAAAAAACACGGTGGAATTGAGACCAATAAAACAGTTTTACCTTTCAATTTTGTTCAAAAATACACCGGAAACCAATGAAACCGGTTGACAATTTTTTTTAAATTGAAAACTATTTATTTTAAAATTAAAAAACTACTAAGCCGATCCCAATTTCTCTGTTGTCAGGCAAAGAATACAGTTGTCTGGTTCGATCCTAATTTTGTACCTTATTTCACGGCTTGACCGTATTTTTACCTTGGGGTACTTGGTGTAGATATCGGAGGCAGGAACTTGAATGAAATGTTTCGGTCTGCAAGCGCCATTAGTCTGTTATTAAATGTTGGGTTTCCTTATTTGTACAAAGTAGAGACATATTTCTTCCTGTGTTTGTTCTCCCTTTGTCGGTGGGCCGGACTCTTCGTGTAACTCCCCATCATGTCAACAAAGGTAATGACCATATCTGGTGACCATCCGCTTGTCTCTATTTGTAAATCTTGGGAGAAACAAGTCCATTATTAGCGGCGGGCTGGACTGGACCATAGACCACAGTGTTAGAGACACTAAATTACACTCTATCGGGGAGCTGTTAATCAGGTCTCTTGGAAACTGTGACCACACGCAGCGGGGCTTCTGAGGGCCTCTTGTTGGACGACTTTGCTCCGAGAAGATACTTAAGAGGGACGAAACACACCTCAATAATTATCGGATTTTAGTGAAAGCAAACAAACAGGATTTCCCAATTATACGTTTTTATACACTTCATGGATTCGAGCATAAGACTGCTAGATCAATTGTCAGACATGCTTTAATTCCTAGAAATTGTTTCTAGGTTCTCTGACAGTTAAAATGTTCAAAACTAGCAGTTGGCGTACCGTGGGGTGACTTTGATATCCTTTGCTTTGCCTATTATTTTGATAATTCATTCAATAACTTGTAGGGATTTGTTTTTGCAGGGGGTCATTTTGATATATGTTTGTTTACATTAGGATAAATGGTCATTTGGAGAAAGGATTCATTCTTGTGCAGATCAAAGTTTAATATAATCTCTGAAAAAGTGTAGCCTTCAAACTTTTGAATGTACAAATTTAAGTGTAAGTATTAATAGTTTTTCTGAATTATATTATGAATTAGTGGTTATCTGTGATTGCCTTGGCTCAACATATAATTTAATTGTTCAACTAGTTTCAATAGAATGTTCATGTTTTTAGCATGGGGTGATTTTGATACCACGAATTAAGAAATCATAATTAGGCTAAATTAAAGTGAAACTATAAATCTCTTAGGCCTATATTCTTTTTTTTATCCTTGTATTTAAATATAAGTTTAGGTACTAAGTGTGATAGCTGAGACATATTTATTAACACATATTTAGGCCCATCATTTCCCTCTCTTCTGGTTTCTACACTAAAGAAAACAATACATGGACAAGATAATGTTATACAGAAGAACTTGCTTAGTGGATTTAGGGCTACTGGTTTGGTCCTCTTTGATCCAGATAAAGTAATTTCCGACGTTCCAACGCTTGTGACAATGCAATAGTAGATTATAGTTTGATTGAATATTTACAAGGTATGGCGTTAAGAAAGGAAACTAAAAGAAAGGAGGAAGATGGTGGTTGTTCGTGGAAAGAGTAAAGCTGCTCGTAGAAATAAAGAACGTGACAGTGATACAGATGTACATTCTACTATTTCTTCCAATGACTCTGGACCAGAAGATAATTTAATGAATTCATTTGAGGAGGTACAAGTTGAATTTCTGTAGCCTACTCTTGAATACATAAATATTGGAAATTTTGTATTTGTTAAAGTTTAATTTGGGAAACGCAGGTCTGTAAATTTTTAATATGCTGCCATGATTCAATATAAAATTGGTGACAAAGAATTTAAAGTAATGGGAATTAAATCCAGTGACAATACAAAAACAATTTTTAAATGTGTGGAGAAAGATGTCTTCAATGTTGAAATCGGTGATATTTTGGCAATTTTACCTAAACTGGCCGTGGAAAAATTTGGGGACCGCTTTCGCTATCGTTTTGAAGAAGAAATTAATGTAAAAGAATGTTACTTACTGCTGCATAGTAAATATAACATACCTAAGTTTATTCAATAAATGTATTTTGCACTAGGTATTGATGATTAAGAAATAATGTTAAATATGAACAGTAAATGTTAAATAGTATTGTATTTAAACAAAATAAAACTTTGATGCGTGACACTCTATAGTGATACAGTCATCCCAAGGGCTGGTTGAATTAAAGTTGCTGTGTATTAAAAACCAACGAATGGATTTCAAAAAGGGATGAGATTGACACTTTGGGTCATAGTTCCTTTAGTTTTTAAGCAATACCAAGTGGTGTATCAAAGTGACCCCATCCTAGGGGGTGACTTTGATATACCATTTTATTACTTTTTTCTGGCCTGCTTGTCAAACTTTTGATAAACTGAATATTTATATGTTAACTTAGTACAATTAATAATAATTTTTTTATTTTTTTAAATTTCAACTTTGGCTTCAAAATAACTACACTAATGTAAAAAAAAAAAATCAAAGTCACTCCACTCAACGGTATAACCCGAACGGGTAGTAAAACTAGGTGCTAAAAAAAACCTAGCAGCTATATCATCATTAGCATACATCACAAAATATGAGTGAAGATTGACCCTGGGCACGGGACGACTCCTGGATAGCTCAGTGGTAAGAGCAATGCCGTACTAACCCTAAGCTCCCGGGTTTGATATTCAGATGCGGCTATAGCCGTAATTATAAAATACAATAGCATGGCTAGTGTCTCAAATGGGCGCTCTCTCATATTGAGATTTACCGTTTTTAATTGAAATAAAAATTTTAATATTGTATATAATTTTATGTTTCCACCTGTTAATTCTAACAGGTGTACCATGTGGTGTTTCTCTCCCTAATGGGGATTTTACTGTGTTTCTTTTATTACTAAAGGCCCTAATGACCTCACTGTGTCGACGGGCCTCAAAACAATAATAATAATAATAATAGTATGGCTATTTAAACCAAGTAGTAATAATAATTGATATTTAACTTTTCCAAATGCTTAAAAATACCTTCCATCGCCAAAGCTGCTGTCATTCTGTTTAGTATCCATGTAGGTGCTAAGTGAAAATATCGTCTCCCTTATGCCAAAAGACTTATGTGATGTTTAAAGAAAACGATATTTAGAGTTCAAATTTGTAATCACTCTCAGTTGGAAAAATTAAGTTTAGATCAAAATTTAAGCTATTTAGATTTCAAAAAATAATTTGTACTTTTGCTATAGGATAAAATATCAATTAACAACATGCATAATGCATTTAAATAAATAATATTTAGCACCGCGTCTTACTACCCGTTCAGGTTATACGCTTAAGTATTAATTACGCTAATGGATTAGGAGTGGGGAGGGTTGAATTTAAAGGAAGTGAACCCGCATTTGCGTGGAGGGAGAGTGGAAAAACATTTAGGAAACCCCCCTCCCCCAGTTCACCCGACCGAGATTCGAACCTCGATCTCCCCGTCCTCAGCGGTCGAGCTCAACACGACTAGCGCGTTAGCCAACTACGCCACCGAGGCGGGTCATTTAAATAAAAAACAGCCAAAAATGTACATATACTCCATTCATGGTAGGAATTACTCTCTGAAAGATCTTTTTTCCTACCAATATCCTACTATATATATTAGATTTCTAATAGGGAAAAAGGCCTTTCAGAAAACAATTCCTACGCTGAACAGACTTTACGTGCTATTGACATAAGGGCGACAATAGTGCTCCGTGACGAATCTCTCTCCTGAAAAGTGCTTTGCGACTCAAAAAGTTTGGGAACCGCTGGGCTAAGGCGTCAGTCCCGTGTTAAACTGGCCTGCTGATGACGGGTAAATTGTGGTTCGAATCTCGGTCAGGCCAACTGAGGGTGATTTCTCCTAAATAGTTTCCCACTATCCTTCCACGCAAATACGAATAAATTACATATAAAAATTTCCTTCCTCATCCTTACCCCATTAGAGTAATTATCATGTCTGCGTATAACCTGAACAGGTAGTAAGATGCAGTGATACAAAATGTACGTCAGGTAATGTAACCGAAGCTGTCACTTTTGATAGATATTAATATTATCTATACTTATATATTCACACTATTTTTTTATCTTTCTTAGCACCACGTCTTATAACACGTTCGTTCCTTATGTACTAATTCCGCTGATGGTTTTAGGGATTAGAAAGGGTATATTTATAGGGAGTGTACCCGCATTTGCGTGGAAGGCGAGTGGAAAACCATTTAGGAAAAACCTCCATCACCACACCTGATTGAGATTCGAACCTCAATCTCCCCGTCATCGGTGGTCTAGTCCGATACGAGAGTTGCGCGTTAGACCATGCGGCCACCTACAATAATAAAGCTGTGAAATTGTATCAATTATTTTGTCCGCAAATAAAACTATATTTATGTTTTCTATAAAGCTCTTGCTATTAAATTTGTACTGTACTAAAAGTTTTAACATGTGACTGTCACGGAGGGCGGGAATCTGTGCCTCCTGGCACTACACAAAGAAAGGCCGCAGTCTTAGGAAAGCTATCACGCTTGTTTTGCTTTGAAGAGTTGATCCTATTTGTAAGGAATACAGAACTAATAGACCACAGTCTTTGGCGACATTGTAGTCACACACAGGAGACAGGATTTAACGCAGGACTACCCCTGAATGGGGCAGGGCTAGGCCCCCCCAAACGAGACCTAAGGACCACAAAGGGGATGGAACCAACAATTTCAGTTTATGTTGATACAATATTACAATTGCTATCGTTATCATCTTTAACAATAATCACCTGCTTCGCTGGTCGTGGGGTCTAACGCGCTACTTTCGCTGTAGACTTAATTACTGATAACGGCGAGTTCGAGGTTCGAATCTCAGCCGGGTGTACTGAGTGTTTTTTTTTTTNCAAAATGGGTTTCTACTCTGCCTCCACGTAAATTTGGGTACACTTCCTATAAATATAACTTTATTAATCCCTAAAACCATTAGTATATAAGCGTATTGCCCGAACTGGTAGTTAGGCGCGGTGCTAAAAAAAACCATAAGTCAATTATAGACAAGTGTGTTGATAAAACTAAGTACGGGTATTTACCTCAACTCTTATAAAATATTGCATAGTAACGGAAATAAAATTAAAGAGCGTATACATTTGCATTCACCCCCGCAATATAATAAATTTAACTATTACAATTTATTACAGTAGTCTTTCAATCATCTGAGTAAATGAGTTTGATTTTAATTGATATTAAAAAAACACGGATAATTTAATGTATTAATAAATGTAACCTCATTAGATCAAAAGCCCCGCTTTTATCTTAAAATAGACATTTACTAAAAACTCATAAGATTTGTGAAACTAAATAATAGGTATATACATTGTTGTAGAAACATTACACCAAAGATAATAAATGAAACAATATACACTGCTACTTACTTTATGGCATTAGGAACTAGGAACATTGTTACAGAACAATTTAGAAAAAAGAAACATCTTTGTGTACCAAAGATCATAAGAATCAAATTCATTTTCAAAGACCTTAATAAAAAAAATTACATGTATTTGCTTATAGCTCAGAAATGATTTGTTTTATAAAAAAAATATTTCAAATAAAATATTTGTATCTTTAATAGTACTACAACTTTACAATGTTAAGTTATTTCGTATCACAAATAGTTGCGAAGAAAATATGAAAATTGGAAAATTTCCCCTATATAAAATAAAGTACCCTCAAAGTAATTTTCACGAGAAAATGAGAGTTGCCATCTTGTTTATAATGATGAACAGTGTCTAGATATAAAATTTAATCAAAATCGTTGAAGCGAATTTTGAGAAATATGTTTTCTCTTTTTTTCCATTCAGTAAACTACTCTTAAATTTAGGGTTGGATATGTAATTCCAAAGACACCTCAGGGGGACTGTATGAATAACCCAGGTACCAAGATCTAGCCCAGTCGGTAAAATAGTTTCGGCTGTAGCCGAGGTACAGACAGACTGACAATATTGTGAAAAACCACTTTTTTTTTAAATCAAAATCTCTAATTCAATTATTTTTTTACGATCACAATACTTCTTTCTCCAAGGAGAAAGTAAAAGAATTACTTGTTACTTCGCTTTTTCACCTACGCGTGTTCGTTGGGTGTGCTCTGAAGTCTTAGCTTTTCTCTCCGTCATCGGCAGTCTAGTCTACTGCGAGAGTAGCGCGTTACACCATGCGACCATCAAAGCGGGTAGCTTTAAAATTAATAGCCTAAATAAAATAAGAAATAGTATCTGTTCAGCGTAGGAATTGTTTTCTGAAAGGCCTTTTTCCCCATCAGAAATCTCTTATATAGTAGGATATTGGTAGGAAAAAAGACCTTTCAGAGAGTAATTCCTACCGTGAATGGAGTATATCTCTACTATGCCAAATTTTAGTGACTTCCGAAAAATGATGGTGGTCTAGTTATAAAAACTAGGATGTAGGTAATTATGTTGCGAGCCACGTCAACCGGGATATTTGTACTTCAATTGTTTGTTTATTAAATGCAGACTACTTCTTCGACGTCTCTCGCATTCTAAAATGTTACACTTTAGATTATATAAGCTTCTTATTACAGTTCGTGTAGCTAATCAACCCTAAATGTTTGGGATTCATTTTAATGGACAATTTTTTAAAAATCTTTTTTAAACAGTACAAATCCATTTTTTTTGTGTGTTTCGATCGAGTTTTTAACTACGCTACGATAATCCGGTTCACACACAAGTTTATTTACACTAAGTGAACGTTACGTAAAAGTTAATGTTGGGATCACGATCAACTTAATGTTCACGTAACGTAACGTAATGTAACGTAACGTTCACTTAACATTAAGAAACTTAGTGTGTTCAGGATTCACGTAACTTTAAGTAACATTTTCCCAGGTAAAACTAGTACCAGCGATCGCCTGTTGGCAAAATTAAGTTCGCCTAGGCTGAACTAGTACAGCCTAGGTACTGCCAGCGTGAGATAGATTTTGCCTTGGTCAAATTTGTTGAGCTGGTTTATTTACTTTTTTTTTGTAGGAGAGTGGGTATTAAAGTGGCAACAATGTATCTTACAATTGAACAGTTTTATTAAAAACTAAGCACTTGAATGAAGTATCACTGCTTAAAGATAAAAATATTTCGCAAAAAGTATTTATTCCATTGTAATTTATTCGTTGCTAAGCTCTCCACTGCATCCCCTATAGGGAAAAGGAGTATTGTGATAAGTATGTGTGGGCATTACATGTACGTACTTATATTGTATTTATTTATTTTCGTGCATAAAGTTTTAAGATAAACTAGGAAAGTGGAGGGCATGGGAATGAAGTTTGTGAGGAGCGTGTTAGCTGTCAGGAGAATAAACAAGATTAGGAATGAAGTTATCCGGGAAAGAGTGGAGGTACAAGGAGTACTTGAGATAGTAGAGGAAGCAAGACTGAGATGGTAAAGGGTGTAATGAGAATGGAAAAGGTGATAGTACCAAAGATGATGGAGGTGAAGTATACCTCAGTTTAATCTTCTGTGGTGCTGACTGACAGCTCACAGCTGACTTCTGAAAGTCAACAGTTAGGTATATACCTAAATTTTGACTGTCAGAAGTGACAACTGATAAAGACATGGTTTTTGCAGATCATATGGTACGGCGTAGGGATACATAATTTGGTCTGGTAGCTTTTCAAAGCCGTCAGAAGTCAGCACCACAGAAGCTAAAACTGAGGTATATGTAGGGAAAGGACCGCAAGGAAGACCAAGAGGAGCAGATAACATTAAGTGTGCAAGTGAGAGGAGAAGAATGTAAGTGATTACTATAGGAGAATGGTGGAAGGATAAAGGAAGATGGAGACATTTTAATAAACTGACCCGGCCACAGGCTGGAAACAGTTGTTGATGTCTTACTACCCGTTCAGATTAATTACATATTTATATTATAGACTAGGAATGAGTGAGGTAATATTTAGAGGATATGTACCCGCTTTGGCGTGGATTGAGAAATCATTTAGGGAAAAACACCCTAATATACCTGACGGGAATTTGAACCCGACCTATCTGTCATCAGCGATACTGTATATTGTGGATGTCCTTAGACTGTTGACTGTCGATGCGGGTAATATATTTTTAAAACATTTATTTTATACCAAATGAACTATCGACTACTTTAAGGTACCTGGGTATCTCAATCAGTAAAGTGACAAATATCAATTACTCTATAGTAGCCAAGATATATTTTATAAGTAATACATTATTTAGCTAAAAATTCGAATTTATTTTAATGCCTCTAACGATGTTTTATTATTTTTCTTAGTGGCTATGTGGGGAAACATAATTAAAATAACACACTGTATAGGCTTACATATTTTCGAATAAATATATATCTCAGCCTATTTTACTTGTGATTAAGTTTTGAAACTTTCAAATTTATTAAAAATTACTAAAACAAATTTGTTTATAATATTTGAAAAGTGTTTAGTATGATTTACAAAATAATACATTTTTTCCCCGGATAAAGCTTATTTAAGGGTGGTTTACTGATAACCAATTTTTGAATATTTTGTTATAAACTATATTCGATTCCCGTGTTCAGTTGTCATTTTTTAATTTGTATTTATATGCGGCTATAACAGTAATTAACAAATTGAGTACCATTGCTATTTAATCCATTATAATAGATTGAAAAGATGTGTGCGATTGTGTCGTACTGTTTATTTTTCATTAAAGATTATGATTGATTTGTCCTTGTTTAAAAATGCTGTTAAATATCCATGGGGAGCATCGAAAGGTAGTTTTGTTTTCAACCCAAATCAAACTGTGTGTCCCTGACCAGCACAACACTTTTTCCCATATTCCTTTTAATGGAAGATAATTCCATCACTGGCTTTGTTTCAGCCAGCTGAAGATTTTTTATTTTTATTTTTATTTTTAAACCTTTCGTAATCTTGACCAACCTTAAACATTTTTAAGTTGAGCTTTCAAATTAAAGGAGTACCAGTAAAATTTTGAATCGTTTCCTCCAATTAACGTCAGTATTGTGACTTCTGAAGAAAATAAATGTCCTCCTACGTGATGGTCGGGAAAATGATTTCCCCCCTCCCCCTCTTCTTCAATTACTTGTCTTGACGACTTAACCCTTTCTTTTGACTTTCTAATTTCTAGTTCGTAGTTTTTACCGGTCACTGCGGTATTTTTTTTGAACAAGTTTTTGGCTGGAACTTTACCTGGGATGTGTCAAGAGTTTAATGATTTATGGGAAAACTCACTGAAGGTTTTAGCGGGGTGGAAAAGGTATTTCTTACCATGACAAATTGATCTATGCAGTGCGAACTATTTAGCCTGTATCCCATTTTGTATTGAAATACTTTTGATTATTATGTCTTCTTAGAGGGTATACATTTAAAATACTTTAAATTTAAAGGATGTTTTTAATAATGGAAATATCCCTCGAATACAAGCTGTACAAGTGTATTCTATAGTAACAATGAAAATAGGTTGTTAGTACTGTAAATACAAACCCACATTGATGGGCACGGGGATCAAATTGCGGCTAGGTGTATTGGGGGTGGCTTTTCATAGATGGTTTACCATTCTCCTTTCATGCAAATGCGGGTATGTCCCTACTTCCCTCGTCCATACCCCATTTGCAAAGTTAACATGTATATAATAAACCTGGCAGCAAGTAAGACACATTGGAAAGAAAAGCAAATATCCCGAAAGTATTTGGTATATTTTATATTTTAAACAGATAAAAAGAATAGTACACCTGTGGAAAAAACACAATAATATAATTTTTATACTAGGATCAATATTTTTCTTTAGCACCACGTCTTACTACCCGTTCGGGTTATACGCCTGTGTACTAGTTATACTAATGGGTTAAGGATTATAAAGGCTTAATTTAGAGGAAATGCATCCGCAGCGTGGAGGGAGAGTGGGAAACCATTTAGGAAAAACCACCCTCAATGCACCCGACCAGGATAGATCCCCGATCTCCCTGTCTTCGATAGTCTAATCAAACACAAGAGTAACGCGTTAGACCACCGAGGTGGGTAGGATCAATCTTCCTCGACCGAGTGAAGCGTGGTTCTGTTTTAACTCAACCGTTTGGCATTTAGTATTTCTGTTTGTTCCGCGATTACTTCCAAATGTGTGGACTAATGTTAACGAAATTGGCTGGAATATTCTTTGAAGCAAGGCCGAACGTTGTATGAGAATCGTACTGTTAATTACTTCTGACACGAGAGCTGTGATGACAGCATAGGTGACTCTTCAAAATATTAATAATTTAAAACAATGTTTGAAATATATATATGTATGTCTTGGCTACATCACTCGTTGACCAGTTTGTGGTAATATTAGCCAGTACTAATCTACCGTTGCCCAGTGGACGCCCGAATGTACTAATCCCACATTCTTTCCGCGGGAACTTCTTCCATGTCCCGATGATATGAGATGATGGTGATAGTGAGTATGAGGGTGTGGAACCAGTGGAAACTCTTAACCTGACTTAAAGCCTAATTAACTGTTTAGTTAATTTCCCTTTCGGAAAAAAAAAATACCCACGGAACCTGCTGAGAATCGAAACAGGGAACCTTAGATTGATAACCAGCTGGTCTGACCACTATACCAAGGGACTGGCAATATTTGAAATAAGATTCCCCTGAATAGAAGTATATTTTTGTGGAAAATGAAATAGGTAATAGCATAATTGGTTTTTCCCCTCCAGCAAGCGTTGTAGCATACAACACATACTAGTGCTGGGTGAACCAAATATTTGGTATTAAAATCGATAAAATAGCTAAGCTATTATATTTTTTAGTCATAGTGCAGCGGCTTAAGTAAGCATATCATAACAATTGTGCATTTTATGATAAAACTGTGAAATTGCTACCATAGTTAGTAAATACCATACTGATTATATTTAGATGTGGAGGAAAGTCAGATTTGACCTCTGAGGCTGGTGAGAGCTCAAACACAATATGACCGCCATTACACCAGGTCTAATGTTTAAATATGCTTAACTTAGGACGCATATAGTGTAGAAAGGCATTTAAGGTATAATTTACAAATAATTTAGGGATGCTCATTCATTTGGTGACCTTTAGAGATTTCCAAAATTGAAAGAATTGCTATTATGTCTAGGTCAAAGGTCAATATTGACGTAAATAAACGTGAATAGCCTGTATAATTTATTTATGACAACGTAAAATATATGTATATTTAACATGTAATGAACAAATTCTCCAGAACAAAAGCACAGTGCAGTGAACTTAAGTGCAGCTCATCATGTAATGAACAAAATCTCCAGAACAAAAGCACAGTTCAGCTTTGGCACATCTGCAGCGTCCAATGCACGCTTTCTTAAAATGCTTCAGGAAAAATGGTCCAAAGAGGCTTCCGCCCAGATTTATCCTTTGTACAGTCCCAGTCAGAGGGCTCTGGCAGATCTGGATCTATGACCAATTGCTGGTTCCAACAGTTGGCCTGGTAGCATGCACGCTTGAAGTGTAGCTTGAATGCTGCCTGAGTTGGAGAAATGTTTTCTATTGATCTAGACTTATGTGTGAAGAGCTGCTTCCTGGCAACATTAACCTCCATGATCTCAATGGTTAGGTCGTACAACAACTAGTTCCAGCAATAATATTGAGTCCTGACTGATCTCACTTGTCATGCACAGGAGTTTATGGAAAGCATCATTCACCTCTGGAAAATACTTCCAAATATTCCAGGCAATCTTCTTTCCTCTACAAGTGAATGTGGAAACAGTATCACACCCGGTGAAAGCGTGAAAGACTGGCAGATTACGACATTGAGTCGGGGTAATTGTGGCAACCATTTCCTGAATATCTATATACCTAAAGTTTGAACCGACACCAAAGTCAATCCACAACTCATCTGGAGCTAATTTGATGAATGAATCCAAAGCCATTACTACTACAGCAGTGTCAACGGTACGTATGGCACCTTACACCCTTTTTGCACAGCATCTGCCAAATGCAAAAATATACAAGCATCTGCCTCCTCTTGCGAACATGGGGCTAGGTGGGCTAAGTATGACTCGGCAGGAAAGTAAAGGACTCAACTTACTAATGCTGAATAAATTTCCTTGCCCTCTGCTAAACTCCATGGTGTCACTGTCATGATAACATGATATCGTAAGTGCTGGTCCAATGAACTTCTCAAAAGTCAGGAGTGTGTCTCTTCCCTGTAAATGTGCCCTCAGATCAGGAATCGCAGAAAGAAATTTGTTCTGTAGTCTGGTTGTGTGAATACGTTTCTCGACAAACAGACTTAGCTGCTCCAGTTTCACCTCTTACATCTGAGTGATATCTACCAGTTTGAAGACAGGAGCAGTGTCCTCATCACTATTTATGTCTTCCAAAAAAGCCACTAGCTCAGCAAAGGCTATGTCATGAAGGCAAGAATCATCTCCGTCATTGCCTTTGGGTGCAGCCGGCCTGACTCAGTTGTACAGTGAACTTAGACAGTGTAGATGGTACTTCGCCTCAATAGCCATCATATCTCCTGCTGCAAGCTTGGCCAACAAAGCAATGCCCTCCAGTTTAAGGGCACACCTCCGCACATTTGCGTCTATCTTGTATGTTGATGCTTTATGTAAGTCTAAAGAGCCAGCAGGACCATTGCAGAAAAAGCAAGTAAGCTCTGTAGACTCTGGCTGTGAGCAGATCGCTTGTGCACATTAGAGATTCTAGGTTGACATGGTTGACTTGTAGTTAATTCCTTCTGACTTTGCTCCTCAAACACCTTTTGATTAAACTTCAGCCGGCATTTCTTGTGCCACTGAGCCTTGTGTGCCTTAAGAGTTAATTCTTTGCCATCCCTGTCATCTAATCGTGCCAGGTTCAGATCCATTGGCTTATACTGAAGGGTCTGGAACCGGAGAAGGTCTTCTGCCACTACCAACGGGCTGTTTAGTTGATCTGAGTGGACACACTAATGATTCATCTGTTACTACTTGGCAAAGGACACACATTTTCCAGTTAGTTACTTGGGGATGGTTTGGATCGCTTGGATGTAGTGTGTTGGGTAGGTCCACCAGGATGTACTGCTTCAACATGTTAGTGAGTAAATCAACATCTTATCATCAATACAGGAGAGGAGATTCTGAAACACAAATACAAACTTAGCCACCATAAATCATACAATATTGTGCTTATACAACATACAAAAACATGTATTTTTTATCTAAAGATCTGAAATTCGCAATAATTCACTAAAGTCTAGAAATTCACAAATAAACACTATCTTAAGACCTTTAAAGTGCTACCAAATGAATGGGCATCCCTAAATTATTTTTAGCTTACACCTTAAATGCCTTTCTACACTATATGTTTCCTAAGTTAAGCAAATTTAAACATTAGGCCCGGTGGAGTGGCGGCCATATTGGATTTGACCTCTCACCATCCTCAGAGGTCAAATCTGACTTCCCTCTTCATCTAACTATAATCACTGTGGTATTTACTAACTATGGTAGAAATTTCATACATTTATCATAAAATGCACAATCGGTCTGGTCAGCAGCTCACTATTTCGATTATAGCCGCATCTAAATATCATACTCTTTAAATTTGAAAAATGACACCTGGACACGGAAATTGAACCCGGAACCTTTGGTTTAGTACGCCAATGCTCTTAACCACTGAGCTATCCAGGAGTTGTCTATAACCGGCTCTTTAGTCCATCATGGCATGCACATTCGTACGATTGTCGTTGTACATTTGGCAGCATAAAGCTTTACCGAGTCGAAGGTGGCTGCGTTATCTGATATGAGGCTATATAGCTATTATTTTTACTCTACGTCATTAAATGGTTCAAATATCAAGGTAACATAAAAACTTATGCTTTAAAAGTCATGTGTAAAATAATATTTTGGATTGAGCCTTAAAGAGGAAAACCAGCTCGTCTTGATACCATTGCAAAGCTCCTTAAAACTTCCTCAGGCTCCACAGAAATCTCACGATAAACGCTGAGAAGTGCAAGCCCCATAAAACGATCATTTCCTGTGGTGTCTCTTACATAAGATTTTAATCGCCTAAGTGTAAAGAAAGTACGTTCTGGGGTTGTTGTCGATACTGGAAATGTAGCTAAAATTGCAAGAAGTTTCCAAATATTTAGAAAAAATTCCACGCTATATTCCACGAAAGCTTCAATAGCAGTCGTCATTCGATCTTTTTCATTCAATCTCACTCACTTTGCTTTCCAGAGGGTGATCTCAACTGAACATGTACTTGTGTTAGGTGGCATAGCACAATAGAAGTTAACAATCTCATCTAACTCTAACTCCTCTAAGTCAGTACTTACTATTTGATTAGGGATTAATTTTTGTAGAGAACAGAAAAGGCTTCTGTGTGTGAGAATTGATCCTCGAGATGCTGTGTTATATGGTCCAAGAAAGGAATAAATACAGTCCTAAGATATCCTTGACTTGTGAACGCTGGAATGTTGTCACGATGGCACTGCTGATCAACACGAGGAATTCGCATTCCCCCCACCCCCACCCCAATTTCACTCAGCATTTCCTCAGAGTAAGTAAATATTTTATGAAATTCATCATCTGATTTGGTGACCATTGTATGAAGGACATTAACCACAATGTCTACTACATGTTCACTTGCAGCGACTAAGTCACAGTCAACTCGTTGTAGGTACTTTCAAAGTGGAAGTGTGATAGAAAATACCTTTGCTGCAGCATTCAATGCTGTGACGAACTGTCCTTTCACAACTGTAGCTAAAAGCTGGTGCGCTCTCTGAGTGGTTTCTTGATTGAGTGCCCCATCTAACTCTTGTAATGCATGCACAATTATTATTGGAAGATACGTTTCTTGGAACCTAGCAATTGAGTCATGTTTTTGCACCCATCTGGTCTCAAACATGGCAATGAGTGTTGCATGTTTGTTATCAGGCATGTGTTTCTTTATTTGTGCATATAAGATTTCAGAACGCTGGGGTGAGGATCTGAAATATACACAAACTGATGTGACTTTTCCTATACAGTTTCTAATCGGTGTAACTTTGCAAGCATTAGCTAAAGCCAAATTCAATGAATGGGCACTGCAATGCATATAAAGGGCATGAGGATGTATGTCTCGTACTTTTGAGCTCCATGGAGGTGACCACTCATTGCAGCAGCACCATAATACCCCTGACCAAATATATGGTCAAGGTTTAAGCCATTTTTATTTAGACGGAGCAATATTGTAAATGCAAGTCCTTTTCCTGTAAGATCAGTAACAGGAGTAAATTCAAAAACTCTTCTCGAATTACATTATTTTTAGCACAAATGTATCGTACACAGAGAGACATTTGCTCTCTTCTACTTACATCTGAGGTCTCATCTGCTAGGATGGCGAAAGCTCCGGAGGCATTCATATTTCCCACTATCTTTTATTATATTCTTACATATTTCTTTCAATTCATTCTGTATGGTTGGACTGGTGTACTGAGCATTAGTAGCACCACACTCTAGGTGTTTTTTGAGGACCTTATCCCCACAATCAACACGGAACCTCAAAAGAGCATGAAATACTCCATCGTTCTCAGTGGGGTCATTGGTGAGAACATTTCCAGAGTCCACTTTACCACGCAGTGGCAGTTCTTGTCTACCATATAAAATTATGGTTTTGACAATTGATTTCAACTTTGATCTGTTCTCATTGGCCTGCCTGGCATTTTCAGAAATCATCTGGTGGGAAATCTTAACTAACTTCCCTTCTGTAACGCGGAGAAAATTTTCCACCATTTCTTGATATTGTATATGGTAATCTCGACTTACATAATCAGAAAACATTTCTTTAGCTTTTATGTATTTTTTGAAAGGCTTTGTCACCAAATATTCAAGGTTTTGATGACTCCCTTTTCAAACGGATTGCTTAGAAAATATCACACAAAACTTACAGAAGGCACAATTTTCCTTTTTGGAAAAAAGGAGCCAAGGAAACAATTTCATCCACCTTTATTGAAAGCTTAAGTGTCTTGGATCTTTGAAGTCAACAGGAAAAACATAGTCTTTAGGGGGAATCCAAGGAGGTCCAAGCAATTTTTCTGACTGAAGACCGGTCATAGGTTTATTCTAATAATCTCTTATGTCATTATCACTCCACATTGACAATGAATCCTCATCATATTTAGGTGAAAAACTATCACTATTCCTAAAAGTATTGCAATCAAGGGTGTGGCCATAAGTAGCATCTAATGTTTTAGAAGTAGAGGTCACTACATCTATTGCAATGAAAGTACAGTGAGAAATACACTCGAGAGAAGAAACTCCAGATATGCAATCATTGGGGTCAGTAATTTTGTCACTCAGCAGGGCACTAGTGCTGGGTGCAGTTGGAATACAAATGCTCACACCAGAAGAACTAGGTTTATTTTCAATAGGAACGTGTGAGAAGTGTTCATTGATGTCAGGAACACCTTCCCCTTTCTTTCTATTCAAGACGAATTGAAAGAGTTATGTTTGTTTCAAAGAACGTTTCATTGCTGTAACTATCTTGAAATGATTCCTCTCTTATGCAGAAAAAATCAACTAAGTTAATTATTGACATATGGATGAAATTTACTACTAAATTCTTACCAAACAATCTCATAATGGGCTAAATTATTATTAATATAATTGTTATTAAGTAATTATTATTATTGTATATTTGTAAGGTACAATTTACAAATTTTTTTACTTGTGTAATTTTCAGTGCTGGCCTGTCATAGGTCTTACGACTGTTGGCCAGCACTATAATAAGGCAAATTGAAATTTTATTATGATTATGATAATCATTATCAGAAATCATAACGAGTTTACTTGCACTTGGATATTATAGCAAATATTTGTCTTATTGATGTTAAAATATACTTTTTTAAACTTTTTAAAAATATATGAGATTTGTATTACAAATATATTAACATAAAACCCAAATATAAGTACAAAACTATATTGTACTTGACCAATAGGTATATTGTCAGAAATATTTGCACACATACATAACTCAAGTAATATCACAAAATTAACTATAAAACAAAATCACTGTAATGGTGCAGTTATTTCAAATTAATAATCAACAACACCTCCCTTCAATGAAGATGAAAAATAACTGCCAGTGTGTCAAACCAAGAGAGGAGTATAATGGCGAAGCAAGGTGACCTTGAACGGCAGGGAGGGGTAGAAAGTAAAAAAAGCCTGACTAAAGGGGAAATTAACTAAATAAATTTGTTTAGTGGCTAATGAGGGAAACTTTAATAACTGGCCGCACTTAATATAGAGAAACACTAACTTTTAAACTGATTAATATAAACAATTAAATAACAAGTCTGCCTATTTATTGCAAACATCTTAGTGTAAAAAAGTACTAGACTACAGAATTAATATTCATCTAATTGATTGTAGTTAATGCAAAATAGAATGGTTATTGATATATATGAACTGTGCATACTGACTTCTTTAAACACACAATTACTGGAAACACAAAAGGCTTCTAGAAATTTCGAGAGGGGGGGGGGGGTTGAACTCCCTAAATTCCCCTCCCTTCGCCCATGACAGACTCTGTCCTAAAATATGAGTGAAGAATTACCCTTGGACTGGGATGACTCCTGGATAGCTCAGTGATTAAAGCATTGGCGACTAAGCCAAAGGTCCCGGGTTCATTTCCCATGTCGAGGTGTCATTTCTCAATTTAAAGAATACGTCCAGTAAAGTTGATTTTTAAGACTTAAAATAAAATCTCCTCGCTATCACTTATCACAAAGTTTCATATTTAGAGTTCAATATGGAATATTTCATTTTCATTTATTCAAGGTATTTAACGTGTACTTTCTGAACCGATTGATTATATCAGCACACGACTTATAAACTAACTTAAATCTAGAACAGACACAACATCCAGCCCCCGGTCGTTAATTCATCACTGTGAAAGGGCAAAACCACATTTAATTAATGATACATTTTTCAGTCATGCCGGGAATCAATCCTGGGACCCTTAGCTTAATAGACAGACACACCACCGACTGAGCTAAGTTGTTGGAATATGGAATAGATTATGCTATGAAAACTTTATTATCGATGCTCCGGTATACAATTTATCAAAATTACAATTCACTTAAAAAGTATGATAATTTTTATATACCACTGCGTTTCACCGCCTGTTTAGGTTTTCACAAATGCACTTATTATGCTGGAGTTAGAGATGAGGAAGGCTAAATTCAGAGGAAGTGTACCCTCATATGCGTGGAGTGAGAGTGGAAAAACCATTTATAAAAATTCATCCTTGATACATCCGATAGGGATTCGAACTCCGCTGGTGCGTTAGGTATGAGTAAAGTTAATTTAAGAAGAAGTGTACCCTCACTTGCATGGCGTGAGAGTGGAAGACCATTTATAAAAACCCATAAATACATCCTATAGGGATTTGAACCCCGCTGGCATGTTAGGGATGAGGAAAGTTGAATTTAGAAGAAGTATACCCTCATTTGCGTGGAGTGAGAGTGGAAAAACTATTTCTAAATACCCATCCTCAATACATCCTATAGAGATACGAACCCCATCTCCCCGATCTCCCGTTAGTCCAGTCTATAGATAGAGTAATACCTTTAGACCATTCCACCACAGACTTTCACAAACCAATTAAAGCGTTACGGTGAAACCTAGGGCATCAAACTAGGATCCCAATACCAAGGCCGCGTAGCCACGGCACAAGGTGTATATTAATTATGTTCTTGTGTAAGTCAGCTTGACCTACAGTAACTCGTATGGAAACTATTGTCTAGAAGTTATATTTTCAGAGTAAAATGTTACTCCAAAGCTTCTCTCTTATTTTTACTTTTAACGCGTGCTTAATATATTTTAAATGGAACTGATTATGAAGATAATTTCTTCCGATAAGGACATAATGTCCCCGGTTTCCTGTAGGGGGGAAGTTGCAGGTGAATGTCAGCTGAGTGCACCAGTCTTGCGCATGCGCACGGCAGAGGCGGTATTTCCTCAAAAGAGGCCGACGGCGTTGCACCCTGCCGGGACACGAACAAAGCGCACAATGGATTGGGGCAGGGTGTGAAATTAATTAGCACCCGCTCCCCCCTGTTCCTAAATCACCGAATTGGCACTAGTAGAGGAACCTGTGGTTCTTTTCTTTTTCCTGAAATAAAGTTTATAATTTATAGGTTTTGAAATAATCCAGAAATAGTTACTGTGCAGTTTTTTAGATAAGTTTTCTTGTTTAAAATAAATCAGGGGGTTAAAATAAAGTAAATAAAATATACGCTCATCATTTACCTGCCCCACCCCTCCCCCCCCAACAATGCTCTTCTTCCCGTTTGAAACACACATAGCACAATCAAAGTAGTTTCAGATTAATTTTTCTTTATAATGTCAACACATAAATTTTGCTAAAACATTAACTTTTTATTTTTATTTTTTAGCTCCGCGTATTACTACCCATTCAGGTATAATACGCATAAATGAACTAATTACGCTAATGGGTTAGAGATGAGAAAGGTTGAATTTATAAAACGTACCTGCATTGACGCGAAGGGAGAGGTTGAAAACCATTTAGAGAGAAAAAAAATACAACTCATTGCACCCGACCGGAATTCTAACCATGACCTCCCGTTATCAGCAATCAAGTGTATTGTGAAATTACTTCCTTAGACCATTCGCCCACCGAAATGTGGCCTCTATTAAATTGTAAAATAATAATGTAATATCTACGCGTGACATCACCTAAACAAGTTTAAAAGTAATGTCTATCGCATGTTTCAATACTAAACTATAACCCGCTTCGGTGGCCACATGATATACTCTCGCACTAGACTAGACTGCCGATGATGGGGGAACTCGAGGTTTTAATCTCACTGAGGGCGGTTTTTCCTAAATTGTTTTCCATTCTCCCTCTACGCAAATGAGGATACTCTTCCACTAAATATAACCTTCATAATTCCTAAAACTATTAGCGTGATTAGTACATAAGTGTATAACCCGAACTGTTTGTAAGACGCGGTGGTAAAAAAAATAAAACATTAGATAAATTTAAATTTATCACAGACCAGGTAAAAACACCATGCAAATATAATACTATTTAGATTGAATGCGTTTTTAAATATAATTAACATGCTATGTGTATTAATTGGTAGTTGACAGTTCATAAACATAAATGGTATTTCACAATTCACACTTCACACTACATGATACCAAATCAATAAATATCTTGAAAAGCAATACCACTCGCTCTACAAAAAAAAGTATAAAAAATTATGTTTATTTATTTAAAGAGAGCTTATTTTTGATAATGTAAACATGTGTTTATAAAAAACTTTCTTCGCTCGTGTAATAACTTATTTAAATGTACATACAATTTAGGCTCTTTTCAATCACTCTTTTGCTGGTAGTAATCGCAAGCTGCCAACTTTTGAAAATAATCAAAATAATAACTTATGGATATATTATTTTCCCCCTCAACAAAAGATCAGAATTTTACAATTCCATCAGTCGACCTCGGTGGTTTTGGGGTAAAGTGCTAGCCTCTGGACCCGATATTATTGAGTTCAAACCTATCCGGGGTCGATGGATTTTTTCTTGAGCGATAAAAATCAGCTTTAAAACTTTTTTTGGAGGGGAAGTAAAGCCGTCGATTGTGCCATGTAAAAAAAAACCTGTAATGTATGTGAAAATACCTTTCACAGCAAAATTGGTAGGCACCTTTCGCTCTCACTCATAGAAATTCTCTTACGTTGATATAATCAGTCGGTTCAGAAAGTGCACGTTAAATATCTCAAATTTCCCAGAAAATATTGGTGCATTCTCTTTTACGCTTCTTTTAATCCTTCCATGTCTATATTAAGACCTTTGCTATTTCCACCGGGGCGGAGGGTGGGGGGAAGGAGTTTCAGTTATAATAACGACATTGCAAAACGCCCTAACCTAATTACTCAACAAACTTCACCCTTTCATTCAAGTAATTGTGCAGAGTCCTCTTTCATTTTAACTCAACCCTTTGGAACACTTGATGAAAAAAAAAACACCTCACTAGCCACTGGAAGAGTTGTAATCATCGAGGGAGGTCCAGGAGCATCATTAATCTTCTTCACATCTCCCAACAAGATGATGTCTCAACCAGCCTTAGCGCACACATTTAATTTATTCACAACTCATTATATACGGCTGATAACTTTATTTACCTCGCTACCGGTGACTACAGTCTATTAGGTTTCCATCCTCAGGCTAATGACAGACAATAAAATAATATACATTTAAATCTATTTTAAAACATAGCAATTAAATGAAGAGTCCAATTTTATACTTAGTAGAGAACGTATCAAAATTAATTACTTATGTAATATTATTTCTAACCAGCTTCAGGGACCGAATGGATTAAGGCGTCACCTTCGTGTTAGATTGGCCTGCTGATGACAGGGAGATCGGGGGTTCGAATCATGATCGGGCCTACCGAGAGTGGTTTAAAAAATATTTCCACTCTCATCCCACGCAAATGTGGCTATCTACCTCTAAAATACTTCATCTCTACCCCATTATTAGAGTAATAATTATCTTATATGCGTGTAACCTCAACAAGTATTAATACAAGGCGATAAAAAACATATCCTTATTTAATTTATCATTTCAACTAATTTTATCATAACATGCTCTCCTTAATACAAATGTTTATTTAAACCTATTCTTGGATGGAATATAAATATACCCGCTTCAAAAGTCGATTGGTCTAGGGCGTTACTACCGCATTATACTGGACTGTCGATGACTGGGAGATCGGGGTTTGGAACCGGGTCGGGTGTATATAGTGATTTTCCTGTTCGATTTTCCACTCTTCCTCCATGCACATGGGGGTACATTTCTTCAAAATTATTTCTTTCTCGTCCCTGTATTTGGCATAGCTCTAATATGTAAGCGTATAAGTCAAACGAGAAGTAAGGCTGGAGGAAATAAAAAATATAATAAAGTTATATATTTTTTATTTATCAACACCGCGTCTTACTACTCGTTCAGGCTATACGCATATGTACTAATTACGCTGATGAGTTAGCAATGAGAAGGATTAAATTAAGAGGAAAGGTACGCTCATTTGCGTGGAAGGAGAGTAGAAAGTTGTTTGGGGAAAAGTCCCTCCGTATAACCGATCGGGATTCGAACCCCGATATCCCTGTCCTCAGTAGTCTAGTATAACACGAGTGACGCCTTAGATCATGTGGCCACTGAAGCAGGTAAATTTACGATTATTCGCTTATGCATCCATAGTGACACAATCTAAATATTTATTTTATAAAATAAGCTATAGTAAACTAGTAGAAGTAATCGGCATTGCATGGTTACCTCGGGCTTTTCTTTGCTTCAAGTGGTCAGAAAAAAAACTCATCTTATTTCTTTCTGACACAGTTTTTAAATAATTTAAAATGTCAGACCTCTGTGTGTGGTAGATATCACACAACGCTCATGACAGACACACAAACTCTTCATTTTATAAATTTAGACTACTAATAATGTACTCCTTTAATAAGCGTTTTATGTTTCGTATGCACGAGAGAGTAAAACCAAAGGTTTTAACACCATGAACATGTGTGTTTTACACAATTGCACGCATGGACATGTTTGCTTAACACAATTGCACGCATGGACATGTTTGCTTAGCACAATTTCATGCATGAACATGTTTGTTTCGCACAAATACACGCATGGACATGTTTGTTTTGCACAAATACACGCATGGGCATGTTTGTTTTGCATGGATGGGCATGTTTGTTTTCCACAATTGCACGCATGGACATGTTTGTTTCGCACAAACACACGCATGGACATGTTTGTTTCGCACAAATACACGCATGGACATGTTTGTTTCGCACAAATACACGCATGGACATGTTTGTTTCGCACAAATACACGCATGAACATGTTTGTTTTGCACAAAGACACACATGGGCATGTTTGTTTTCCACAATTGCACGCATGGACATGTTTGTTTTGTACAAATACCCGCATGGACATGTTTGTTTTGCACAAATACACGCATGGACATGTTTGTTTTGCACAAATACACGCATGGACATGTTTGTTTTGCACAAATACACGCATGGACATGTTTGTTTTACACAAATACACGCATGGACATGTTTGTTTTGCACAAATACACGCATGGACATGATTGTTTTGCACAAATACACGCAGGGGCATGTTCGTTTTCAACAATTGCACGCATGGACATGTTTTCCACAATTTCATGCACGGACATGTTTGTTTTCCACAATTTCATGCACGGACATGTTTGTTTTCCATAATTTCATGTACGGACATGTTTGTTTTCCACAATTTCATGCACGGAAATGTTTGTTTTCCACAAACGCACGCATGAGCATGTTTGTTTTCCACAAATGCACGCATGAGCATGTTTGTTTTGCACAAATGCACGCATGAGCATTTTTGTTTAGCACAATTGCACGCATGGACATGTTTGTTTTGCACAAATGCACGCATGGACATGTTTGTTTTGCACAAATGCACACATGGACATGTTTGTTTTGCACAAATGCACACATGGACATGTTTGTTTTGCACAAATGCACGCATGGACATGTTTGTTTAGCACAATTGCACGCATGGACATGTTTGTTTTGCACAATTGCACGCATGGACATGTTTGTTTTGCACAAATGCACGCATGGACATGTTTGTTTTGCACAAATGCACGCATGGACATGTTTGTTTTGCACAAATGCACGCATGGACATGTTTGTTTTGCACAAATGCACGCATGGACATGTTTGTTTTGCACAAATGCACGCAACTCTCTAAATAAACCCCACGAGTTGAAGTCTAACCATTCACAACTAATCACACAGGCTAAAAAAGTATTTGTGTTCGCTAAAACTTTCCCACATGACCCCCATATTTTCTTGAAAGAATCAGCTCTCGAGTCTCGAACCTATAATTTGCCACTGGTTACACAAAACGCCGTCATGTTGTTAATTGTTTGTTATTTAGAAAGTCTCACGGAAACTCTGCTGTAAAAAGAGGTACCACCCTCTTTCTTTCTGGTCCGATAACTGATTGCCATAACAGTGTTTTAATTGTATACTAGGAGTTAACATGGTCTTTATACCACTTAGTTATATATCCCAAACCTTCTGCCTCTCTTGTTCTTACCTTGATTAAGTGATGGTCGACTTGGGTGACCCGATAGAGGGTGTGATACCCAACCAATCGGTTAGTAAAAAGAGTTATTTATGGGAGGGATGCTGTTTTTTGTTTTTTATTTTGTTGCAGAACTCCACCTACAACAGTTTTCAATTCACTCAGGTAGTTATATAAAGCAACCCACGAAGATGTAATATCAATGTATTTAGTTGGAGTTAAAAATAAGTATTCGGTTTTCTTGGCCTTTCGTTTAGAGACGGTCCAAAACACTCCAACTCTGTTAAATAAGGTGTTTAATACTAAGCGGACTAAAATAACCCAAGCATTTTTTTTTTCCACCGCGTCTTTCTATCGATTCGAGATGCAAACATTTAAAAACGACTAACGTTAACAATTTCGAGAAAATGGAACCCGTGCAGGGATTGTGGGAAACTAGGAAAATAAATGGTACGGCACACCGCACAGACTTTCTCTCTCTTTCTATAAACTCGTAAGATTTCTGAACGGAATAATGTACATTGTATCATCACCACTCCACATAAGAACACGCATAAAATAATATACAATGATATAGAATCAATGAGAAAAGAGGCGCATCTTTGTCCACCTAAGAGCATTTCAAACAGTTTAATGTCTTCCACAAGGGTCAACACTTCGTATTAAAATTTCGATTTTTGGTTAAAATTTTAACATTTTATAAGGTGTTGCAGATCTTCAAGTCATCGCATTGATATTTAATTATTCATTTATACATTTTGACCAATAAAAAATGTAAATATTGACTATTGAGTCTAAAATGGAGATAGATCATTGCTATGCAAACATTTCTCCTAAGAGATTTAAGGAAAAATAACATACTTTTTTAGATACTTATATTTAATTACTCTATGGCATTGGAGAATTATTGCGTTAAGACTTAAGTAGTATATGTTTACAACTAAAGCTCACAAAATTGTATTAATATATTTGCAAATATCTCAGAAACTGTTGCTTTTATAAAAATATATGTCAAATAAAAGTTTTTTATTTCTAATAGTCCTACAATTTTGCAATGATAAGTTGTTTAGTTTCTCAAATAGTTGTGGAGATACGGAAATTAACGCTTCTGTAAAGTACCCTAAAAATCATTTTCATAGGAAAATGAAAATAGCCAGTTTATTTATAATCTTAATCAACGCCTAGATACGAATTTTAATCAAAATCGTTTGAGCAGATTTTGAGAAAACCAAATTTTTCTCTTTTCGCCCTTCAGTAAACTACCCTTAATTTTAAGTTTTTATAGACACACAGACAGACGGCATTGCAAAGACTATTTTTTAGGGTTCGGGGGGTCATGAGACGTCGACATCCATCAACATTTCAGGTTAGTTTTTTTTACGGTCGCAATACTTAAACTTTAATGTCCAAAAAGTTAAAAAATTCATATAATTGCGTATAGATTGAAAGTTATTGATTTTATAAAAATATGTTTCGGATAAAATATCTGTATTATAAATATATATACATATTTGTAATGCTAAGTAATTTCATATCTCAAATAGTTTCGGAGCTATTATAAAAAATGTTAATTTACGCATCAGACCGGAGCCCTTAAAGCCATTTTGCCGAAATATTGAGAGTAGCCATTTTGTTTGGAATATTTATTAATGTTCATAAATGAAATTTAATCAAAATCGTTAGAGCCGATTTTGAGAAAATCGACTTTTTCTCTTTTTTCCCTTCAGTAAACTACCCTTAATTTTAGGGGTAGATATCCAATTCCAAAAACCCCTCGGGGCAACCCTATGAAAACCCTAGATATCAAGTTTCAGCTCAATCGGTAAAATAGTTTAGGCTCTAGTTGGAGGTACAGACAGACAGACAGACAGACAGACAGAAAGAAATTCAAAAACCACTTTTTCGGATTCAGGAAGTCATGAAACGTCAAAATTCATCAAAATCTTGAGTTCGATTTTTTTGACGATCACCATACTTTCTCTACCTGTAAGATAGAAAGTAAAAACATTGAATACACATAGTTGGGGTTTGAACACCGACCTACTCGTTACCGGCAAACTAAACCAAAAGAGCCTAACATTCAGTCCGCTTATCCACCGATGTGGCTTTAAAACTATTTTTTTTTTTCCAATTTGTGTGTATACAAACATAATATGTATTATCTCACGTGTCATATTACCTGTTCAGGTTATAGGCCACTATGCATATATAATAATTACTTAAACTAATGGTTTTACCCTCTCTCTCCACGCAAATTCGAGTACATCTCCTCTGAATTTGACCTTCCTCATCCTCAACCCATTAGCATAATTGGTACATATGCCTGAATAGGTAGTAAGACGTGGTGCTAAAAAACATAATTTAACACTCGCTTGGACACCCTTAAGCCATCGCTGTAAAAAGAGAAGAGCCAATTTCACTAATTATATTTTTTTCTGTATTACTTTGGTTCAAACCCAATGGGAAGACCCAGACGCAGATGGGAGGACAATATTAGATTGGACCTGAAAGAGATAGGTTGCAATGAGGACTATATAGAACCAGCTCAAGGTAGAGATATGGTGTAATGAGGTGGACTGGATAGAACTATTTCAAGATAGGGATAGGTTGAAATGAGGTAGACTGGATAGAACTAGCTCATGATAGGGATAAGGTGTAATGAGGTGTACTTGATAGAACTAGATAGGAATAGGGTGTAATGAGGTGGACTGGATGGAACTAGATAGGGATAGGGTGTAATGAGGTAGACTGGATAGAACTATATATGGATAGGGTGTAATGAGGTGGACTGGATAGAACTAGCTCAAGATAGGAACAAGGTGTAGTGAGATAGACTGGATAATACTAGCTCAAGATATGGATAGGGTTAATGAATTGAATTGGATAGAGCTATCTCAAGATAGGTATATAGTGTAGTTAGGTGGACTGGATAGAACTGACTGAAGATACGGATAGGGTGTAATGAGGTGGACTGGATATAGCTAGCCCAATTTAGAGATAGGGTGTAATTAGGTGGACTGGATAAGAACTAGCTCAATTTAGGGATAGGGTGTAATGAGGTGGACTGGATAAAACTAGCTCAAGATAGGAATAAGTAGTTTACTTTTGTAAGTGCGGCAATGAACCTTCGAGATCCTATTGCCGTAGAGTAAGTAACTTCCGGTTGTCGAACACGGGACCCATATCTCAGAAGGCTGATGCCAAGACGAACCCGTGGACTAAAATAGCATCTGTATAACCACATACTGCGGGGCCGTGCTCTTGACCGACCCAGACTCCCATAACCATTCAAATGAATAGTCCTGTTCAGGTGAAGTGATGGTCCCAGAAACTGTCAAGAGTGGGGGCCACCTTACTCCCCCGAGATTGTATCTGTGTACAGTGTGTCCCAGTCGCGTGCACGAGGTGGGACAGCTGACCGGCTCCTGCTTGCCCTACTTCCGTTTCCTCCACCTGGCTTCATACTCTTTAAATACGTGACATTGCTGTTCGTACGAGGGGCACAAGTGCTTTTTAGTTGGCTTTACTTTATAGGACATTTATTTTATGACTGATTAACTCGTGTGATAATTCCAGTCAGACAATTTGGCTCAGTTGGTAGCGAACGCCTCTTCCTATTGACCAAAGGGTCCCGGGTTCGATTCCTGGTATTGCTGAAAAATTTAATTTTAATTTTAATTTTAGCACTGCGTCTTACTACCCGTTCGGGTTATACGCTGAAGTACTAATTACACTAATGGATTAGGAAATGGGAAGGTTGAATTTAGATGAAGTGAACCCGCATTTGCGTGGAGGGAGAGTGGAAAACCATTTAGGAAAAACCACCCTCAGTTCACCCGACCGAGATTCGAACCTCGATCTCCCCGTCCTCGGTGGTCTGACTCAACACGACTGGCGCGTTAGTCAACTACGTCACCGAGGCGGGTTTGCTGAAAAAAATGTATCACTGTTGAAATGTGGTTTTCCCCCTTTCACAGTAATGAATTAACGACAGGGGGCTGGATGTTGTATCTTTTTAAAATTTTTATTAGTTTATAAGTTGTGTGTGGATCTAATCAGTCGGTTCAGAAAGTTAACGTAAAGGGGGCCGCCTTGGTAAGCGAGAAATTGCAGTTCAGGCATTCAGAAATAACGCAATATTTAATTCTACGATGCGTTATTTCAAAATATGGTCCATGCCAAAATAAATTCGAACGATTCTAACAGAGCTCTTTTTCTTTAACAACCCTATAATTTGGGATATATTATAAGAAAAAATATGTGTGAAATTGTAACACTGTCTAATTTTCAACTACTTTTTAAGCATATTTGTGGAGCTATAAGACTACGCTGGGTTTTTAACTACTTATTAAAGGTATTTAACGTGCGCTTTATGAACCGACTGATTATATCAGCACACGATAATGTCTATGAGCGAGAGTGAAAAGGGCCTACCAATTTTCCCGGGAGAGGTATTTCACACAACTTACAGGGTTCTTATAAAAGCCACAATGGACGTGGGACCGACGGCTTTACTTCCCCTTTGGAGGAAGTTAAATTACGGATTTATATTGTTCAAGAAAAATCCGTCGACCGCGGATGGGTTTGAACCCACCAACATTGAGTCCTGAGGCTATCACTTTACCCTGAGACCACCAAGGTCGACGATCAGTTTTGATGAAAAAGGGACTCTAGAGTTTGCCTTCCTCTAACAAACACTGTGATTTTTTTAATAGGCTTACAACAGAAAAGTTTAAGATATTTGAGAACTAAGAGCGAGCTTTCCTCTTTACCATGAGATAAGAATTTTCTTGGGTTTCTTTCCTTTCTTTCTCATTGACATGACAAAAGGTAGATGTATGTGAAGAGTGAAAGGGAGCATAAGCTAGCACATAATAGAAAAGTAGTTCCGGATGGTGACAAGACCATTGTATTTTAATTCGTGTGGCCTGACAGCGATTGATTCTTCCTCGCTGACCGAGGCGGCCGCCTTAAGTACCTCAAATAATAATAAAAACTTTAGTAAGACGGTGATAAAAAAACTATTTACTAATGAATTATGACTACGTTCCCAATTTTCTCTTTAGTTGAACCTGAAAACATAATTATTATTAATTACATATTGTATTGTATTATGCACCGCGTCCTAATTCCCGGCCGAGCTATTCACATATTAACACTGGCCACGGACACACTACATTGGTAGCGTAGCTCTGAACAGCCACGGAATGTCGAGCAGGGGTTTGATGTTAGCTGAAAATACAGCTTTAAAATCTCGTATTATTGACTCATTGCATAGAGAAGACTGGATCCACTAAATAAACGAACAACGAGAAGTTTATGGAGAATTTTATCATTTATATGAAAAACTTCGAAAATATTCAACCACTTTTTTTTACTATATGAGGATCTCAATAAATACTTTTGTTGTTTTATTTTTATTCTTCTGCCAAAGAGGAGTTCTGCTGTTAACTTCAGAAATCAGTATTTCAACATAAATTTCGGAAAAATCACTTCACTATATTAAATAAAACTCGCAGAAATTATAATGCCATCCGCCGTCAACCAGTCATAAAACACAAAGTGAATTGTCCGCTCTGCAACCAGCTTCGCTGTACGCGCCTGTCTCCTCTCTGTATCGCTGTCAGCTGCGCTATCTGTGAGGCCGTAGTCATTGCCCTTTGTATGAATTGTAAGCTCTGCTCTGCTCTCCGCTGTCAGCTGCGCTACCAGTGTCGTCTGTGTCCGTGACCTGCGTGTAAGGATAAGGAAGTAGGAATTTAGAAGTAATGTACCCGCATTTTAGCATAGGACGCGTGGGAAACTTTTAAAGAAACAGCACTCTTACCACACCCTACCGGGATTTTAATGTTGTTTGGATTAGGAACCATTTATTTATTTATTTATACTCTACAAATTTCAGCTCATGGCCATTCTTACAATTAAGAGTAACTTATGCTAGTATTATTCTAGATATTACAAAAGGTTGAGTAGTATAAATATTGAGACTTAATATTAAAACTTATTTCTAATAATTTTAGTAATATTCATTAGTTTTAGTAAGGAGATATAATATTATAATAATCAAGGAAGAAACATATATTATACTTAGTAGTGACTTGATATCCAAGGAATTAAGCTTACGTCAAAAAAAATTGTGTATTAAATTGTTATGAAATAAACTAAACAATACAAGTATATCAAAAAAAGAATTATTATTTTAAGACAAATATTAGTTATGCTTAAATTTGTATTAGATATGCTTTAGTGATGATAATATATGAAAATGTCAGAACATAATTGAGTACATATTAATTAAAGTTAGCCATATGACATGTAAATAATTGAAAAGAAGGTAGGTTTATTAGACAATTCAATCTGATAAAGTTATTTAGACAAATATGTAAGAGTTGAATAGAAAGAACTTAAACTAAAATTAATGAGATCTGATTGGAATTAGTACATGTAACACTTTAAAATACTATGGTAAGAATATGAGTAATTTAAAATTTAGAAGTTAATAAAACAACTGCATAAGTAAATCTGAAATTTAAAAGAGAAATGGGCGAATTGAAAACAAAAGTTAAAAATGCTACAGATAATTCGTTTAACAAAACTTTAAAACATTTCGACATAAGGTCTACATGGAGATGTGTGGCTTTTTATTCAATGGGACTACACCATCGCGAGTTGTTTATCGTGAACATTGGTATGCGCACGCGCGCACTGAGCGGCGTCCTGCGATATAAATAAGAACAATACACTATCGCGAAGCGCAGTCACGTCTGTAGATGGACCGTGATAGGGAGTCGCTGTGCGGGGGAGACGAGACTTGGGGCCACCTTTTATTTGATCAGAATCGTACGTTTCAAGTTTGGGGAAAGGAAGCTACCTAGGAATATCAATAGAATTTCCATACCAAATGAGTTGCATCCTCTCCTTGCTTTTATAAATAAAAAAAAAGGAGGGAAGGAGGCATGCTCCTTTATAACAATACATCACTAATTGTCTTGATGGGGATCACCTGCTAAATGTATATTTTTGGCGGAAAGAAAATTTACTCTTTGTGAGATAGCGCGTGATTAAATAATACGTCTAATCTGTTAACAGGTATGTTTTTTATTAATGTGATGACAACTGTTAGTTGAGGCTACACTTGGTTCAAAGAGTGGCTCTTACAGTCAGATTTTAACTGTAGATTTGAAATGAAAAAATAAATATAGTTTATATTCAAATTTTGAAAATGGGATTAGTAAAGTATGATGGGTTAAAAGGCCAAGCTATTATATTTGTTAAGGTAGGATGTGAGAAAAAGTAACTGGTTTTGCAGTTTTTATGGCGAAACTTTTTTTTTTTTTTGCCAAAATAAATAAAATATTTCCCACAGCACAGACTTAGTTTAATTTTCTTCACATGTTGATATCAACAAGTCAAGAGCATGGTGGCATTATATTACACACTTTTTAAATGAAGATATAAAGTTCTCATTAAATCCCAGAACACCCTTGACAGATATTAGAGAAATTTTGAGGTCACCACGTGAAGAAAATATAATTATATATGTGTACCGGAACAATATTTTATTTATTATTGCCAACAAAATTGTAGCCATAAAAAGTGCAAAACCACCGGCTTTGTCTCGGGTCCCCTTCCTTCCCATCTAAATTACGGTTTATAGCCGCATCTAAATATTATATTCTTGAAGCCCGACGCCTTAGCTCAGTCGGTAGCATGTCTCTCTACTTAGCTAAGGGTCCCGGGTTCTATTACTGGCATGACCGAAAAAAATTATCATGGGTGAAATGCGGGTTTTCCCTTCCACAGTGATGAATTAATGACCGGAGGGGCAAATATTTGTGTATAACGCATGCAGCTTAAACAACTATTGTAGTTTCCACCTTTCTATGGCCCTATAAAACACCCGCCATTTTTGGGACAAAATTCCAAAAGTGTTTTCAACAACACGACGACCTTGACATATTAACGTATTGTAATTTTCTTTCCTATTGTCTTGTCTTGATTGCCTGTATGTAAAGGGTCCGATTAAATATTGCTGTAGTTAAAATGCTTCATCGCCTAATAAACGAAGTAAATTTGTTTTAATCCTGACATAGCTAGTATATTTATATACTTAGGTGTTCTAAAAAGCATAAAGGCTACAGCGAATTAGCATTATATCTATGTTTTCAAGTTAATGGCATAAAAAAAAGTGCAAACACTTAGAGACAACTATGCTAAGCATTTGCGAGCTGAAAAGACGCATACCGGGAAAGAAGCAAAAAAGTATTGATCGCTACAAAACTTAGCCGGGGGCCCAGAAAATGGCGTTTTTTAGGCCTTTCCTACAGTTTTCAAGAACAGATTCGAACAAATCCATGGTTTATTCCGGGTTGGATTCACCAGACGAATCTGAAAACCTAAAAGACTTGTCTTTGACTAGAAATATAGCAGATGAAGATGGAGTCCTACAAGCAGGAGATATACCCCCCATCCCCCACCCTGCCCAGCTCACCCTGCACAGGAGCGTTTCTGCAAACCAGTGCATGCTACCCACCCAGAGCAACAAATAGAAAAAGAAAACACCATGAAGAATCGTCTCCCCACCTATCTTCAGTAGAAAAGATTTATAAAAGATAAATGCCAATAAAAATTCTGCCTTCAAAGATTTACATTTGTGTGGAATATGCTAAAACAAATTCTCGCCAAGGAGGCAGACAATAGTAAAATTTAAAATTGCCCAAACTATTAATGTAGGAAGATCTAGTCCAACAAACTGATGATGCTTCTAGAACACCTTTCCACAGGCGGTGGTACCTAAAGTCCGGGACCTTCAAATTATTCATATGTTTCTTAGCTTGGTTAAAATCATGGCCATCCTAAAACACAGTCATATCTTTATGTCTTTTTAGGCTCTGAGCTGCGAATTGATAGTTTCGGTGTGTGATCGTGATCTCCACCATATCGGTTTGTGGAGACCTTTAACAAGACAACCAGGGCTTAAATACTTGTCCGGGTGTTATCTTCTATATCTATAATAATAAAAGGAAGTGTTTATGTGTGTTTGTTTGTGTACGATGCCCAGCCACATCTACGGCACGCAGAGATCTGAAATTTTTAACATGGGTGGACGGAAGGGGGTCCGAATGCACCTCAAAGTCGGATTTTTAAATTTTAAATTAGCTTTTTAATTAGATTATTTTTAAACAATTTTTGAAGAAAATATTGTTAATCTGGCTTAGAATTACGTTTCAGAGACAACTGTGATAAAAATATGCCGCACTCTCCTTGGGGAAATGCAGAATTGCTAGTTTTTCTATATTTTTACAATCACTCTGTTATGTTAATAGATAATTGAGTTTGTAGGTGTCAGGAATTTTATAATACTCCAATAAGCTACTAGCCTAGACATTGAGAATAAATTACCGATGAAGCAGGGTGGAAAGGAAGGGGAGGGGGGTGTAGAGAACGCGAACTTAGGGCAGTAGTTTTGAAGATCTTATATCAAACTTTTTTTTTTGTCAAAATAAATCAAATTATTCTCCAGTAGGAACATAGCGCTTAATATTCTTAACATGTCGACTTCAACAGTTCAAGGCTATGCTCATGATAGATATTCAAGAATTGTTAATATCACGAAGTGAAGAAAAGTAAATTCTGTGTTTCTACTATGTTAATACTTTATTTATTTTGGCAAAAAAAAAAGTGTGGCTCTAAAAACTGCAAAAAAACTGTTTTTCCTTCATGTTCCCTACTCCATCCTTAACTCTGTACCGGGAACCTTGATACAGGTTATGAGTTTATCTATAGAAAGATTTTCTTTTCTGGCGCAGTTGCATAAAATTCATCCCGTTCGTAATGTTTCTTGAAATTAATGGTTAACCAGTACTGGCAATATAGCTCAGAAATAGTGTTTTTTTAGGAAATACGTGATGCTTATCACCTAGCCTTATCGTGTTAAAAGATCCTTAAGAGCATTTTTCAAGAAAAAAATGTGTGTGTGTCCTATCAAACTAACTTAATTTTATCGTTTGGTTAAATTAAATTTAGTTTGAGACATATTAACAATTGATAGCGAACTTTCTAGAATTATCTATTAATATTATCATTGAAATGTATCATCTCATTTCTTTTTTAAATTTCTCCGGTGTTCGATTGGTCTAAGGCGTCACTCTCGCAATAAACCGGATTGTCGATGTTGGAGAGATCGGGTTTTGAATCTCGGTCGTGTGTACAGAGTTGTTTTTTCTAAAGGGTTTTACGCTCTCACTCCACGCCAAGGCGGGTATACTTCCCTCTGAATTCAAACTTCCTCATACCGAACACATTAGTGTAATTAGTACATAACTACGGTGATAAAAAAGTTATAAGAAAATATTTCTTTGTAATTTTTGTTTATTTTTATAACACTTGATAATTTATATTTTATTTCACTTGTGAACTTTTTGGGTTGTTCTATATATATATATATATATATATATATATATATATATATATATATATATATATAT
>CABFWO010005067.1:35137-47707 GCA_902155825.1 Timema genevievae
TATATATATATTTCCTTATTTTTGTTTAGATAGGTTCATTTTTAGAACAGATAATAAAAAGTTTTCTAAACACACAGTAGTTCAAATTTAAAAATGTTTAAGACTTAAAGCCAAATTGATCTATTAGATCAAAGTTGTACCTATAATTTTTCACTATTATCGATATTTTGTAAACCTAAAAGTCAAGTTCATTAGTCATAAATTTCATTCAACAATATTTTTAATATTTGTATCTTTATCTGGAATATATTATTGTTGGCCAGATAAGGTTTTATCTATTGTTTTTTTTTGTTAATGTTTCAAGATTCTCTATTTTACCCAACAATGTTATGAAATGTCAAGGATTATACCTTGTGCTTAGCACGACTGACAGGTAGGGGAATTTACAAGTCAATTATTGTTATTGTAATAATATAATATTATAACTTATTTTAAATTTCATCTCATTTGCAAGTCATTATTTTCATAGTATTTTTTAAGTAAATCCGTCCATTGCTATAATTGTTACCTGTGTTCGATACCTGGTCGATCCTGGCTCACTAAGACACGAGTGAGAACTCTTTGTCAGTAGGCATCTCCGGACTCGGTTGTGTAACATATATTTTGGTTCAGGAGAAGAGCAAAGCGAGGTCACTTACCAATACCAGTCCCTTTCCGATTGTGTGTGCCGACGTAACACCCAGAGGATACCCCGAGATATTATTAAGATTATTAATTTATTATTATTTATATTTCATATTTTTAAATTACTTTTTTACAACTCATCTTTCTCCTTAACGAGTTGCACTTAGTGGACAATTTAAAAATTAAAAGAAGTGTTAGGCTATGTAACAATAACAAACTTAAGACTTTAGTTTCGACTTTGCTTAGCCAGTTTCAAGCTTCACCTCGCATTTAAAAATGACATTCGCACAGCCCAAGTAGATTATAATACCTTTTTACTAAAGTTTATTTATGAGCTAATTAAAAACATAATTGGAAGTATGTATAAAGTTTTCCAGGTGTTTGAAATTAAATATTAATAGTGCTTATTTTAAAACATTGGATATTATTTCTTAGCGATGCATATCGAATTAAATTATTTTATTAAAAAAACTGCCAACATATTCTGTCCCGTAAAAATGATCGGTATTAAAGTGTTTTTTTTTTGTACTCCATTATTGGATCCTTTCCCCCTTCACGACCTTGGGATCGTTTTAAAAGCCGTGGGACCTCCGAGTTGATCTGCAAAGCCACAGTAATTATTATTCCAGCAATTATTGAGGAAACCCCATGATTTATAATTTTCAACCCCTATTTTTCGGTGGTGCTGTTAATAGTGATTGACACTTTTGCAAACTTGCGCAGTCATCGCTTCTCATTTTATTAAATAGTTCCTGGAATACAGGCATAAGGGGGTATTCTTGTATGTCAGCATGAACTTTTTTTTTAAGTGATTAAATAATACTTGAAAAAATTTACCTTATTGTTTAAATTACGTTTTGTTTACAATAACTACAAACTTAATTTTATCTACCAAACATTGGACTTTCGGAATTAAAGTGTTTTACAAATAAATTAAATAATACAGATTGTTTACGGAGGGTAGTTCAAATTATTCAACATGAAACTAAATATTTGAAATAATTCCAACAAAACAATCACGCTTATCTCTCAAAACAGTTTAGAAGACATTCTTAAATGTTGTTTTGGTAAGTGGATCGAAAGTTAATAAGTGGATAATATGTGGATTAAGTTTAAGAGTTGCTTTGCAATTAACTATTTGGCCACATCAAGCAGTTGGGTTTTTAGCTATAAATATTATATGTCCAATTTTTCTTGCGAATGGACATATTTGACAGCTAGAAAAAAGCTACTAGAGCTATTTTCACGTCTTTATACTTCTTAAGAATGGACATAAGGCAGGTAAAAAAAGTGATTAAATCTAGTTAATTGTATTCATACGTCAAACTATGTGAGTTTTAGCTGTTATTTTTTATACACTTTTCATAAATACATATAATACTTTTTTTGCATCACTTATTACCACCTTTTCAGGCCATACGCATAACTACTAATTACGATACTGAGCTATGGCTGAGGAAGGTTTAATCTAGAAGAAGTGTACCTGCATTTAGGTGGAAGGAGAGTGGAAAACCAGTTTGGAAAACTACCTTCAGTACACCCGGCCGAGATTCGACCCCCGATCTCTCTGTAATCAGCAATCTAGTCTAACACGAGAATGAAGCTTTAGACCATGCGGCCACCGAAGTAAATCAATAACACTATTAACATAGTTAAATTTTATCAATTTTGGCCAAAAAAGGTGTCTTTTTTCTAAAAGTTGCTTGGAATGTTCATTCGTAAGAAAATAAAGGTATAATAAAGTTAATAATATATAATTGAATAACTCTATGATTAAGATAATGTGAAAGTCTAATACTATTGACTAAACATTTGTGAGATTATTGATGACACATTTTAAATACTAACAAAATTAAGAACAACAAAAAATTTCAAAATTCGCATGTTTGAATGAAATTTTCACTGAACTAAGCAAATGAGATAAAGTATAATGATATAGTATGATGGAAGATTGTTAATTAAAAATAAAATACATTTGAAATATGATTATATTCGTATCTTAACTGACGAAATGATATAGCAAAATTTTTATATTTCAAACAACTCTAATCTGTAAATTGTTTTACTTAGTTATTTGTCATATGCCCTTTTTTCACCGAGCTCACCCATTGAGGATAGGGTTGTCTGAAGCTGCGATCTCTTATATCATATCAGAGAAAGATACTAATCATACATATTTTGCAAGTAATTAGCAATTAATTACTATGTGCTCGATGCTTGAGTAATATGCGAGTCACTTGAAAGGATAGGCTCTATTTAAAATTATTGTATTCCATAAGAATTATAAGAAATGGAAAGTTTAAAAACTTAATTATAACGTTCTTAACACAATAGTTAGGTTTTTTAGTCCTGCCGAGTTGTCTGTGTGAGAATAGCTTATAAAGAATGTGCGAGTCTATACGTCACTACATTACAGTCCGATTTTCATAGGAGGGTCCTTTTAGTAAATACAAACACATTTTGCTGCCAAAATTGATAACAACTTTAAAAGATTGAATATTTACTGCATTACATATACTTTTTAAAATATTGAAGCGTTAAGTAAAGTTATAGCAGCATCTGATATCTGTTCTTAGATTGAAAAATGACAACTGTACATGGGAATCTAACCCGGGACCTTAGTCTTAGTACGCCAATGCTCTTACCACTGAGCTATCCAGAAGTCTTCCTGTGCCTAGAGTCATTCTTCACTAAAAAGTTAGGCAGATTCTGTGATGGATGTGCGGAAATCGTCAGTGACATATAAGCCAAACTATTTTTTTCTCGAGGTATTTAGCTTCTTAACTATACATTCTATCTCTAGTGTACCAGTCAGAATAAAGAGATGGTGCGTTTTTAGAGCTTTAGTTTCATTTATTGATCCAGCCTTGGGAAATTGACCTTTAATATATGGACTTAATCCATTTAAATAAGCAATTATTATTGTTATTATCATTAATTTATTTAACTCCATGTGTGGAGCAACTTGGGCTATTCCTAGTTATAATTTCTGTGATAGGTTAATAACTGCAGGTGGGGGGGTTTAACAACCCACCTCATGAATTTCTACAAGCGAGTGAAAAAGAGCCTACAAATTTTACCGGTTCACATACCTGTAATTATGGTGGTAAATCGTTATTTCTTTTAAATAGCATACCTGTGAAATTAAAAAAACTTCATAACATGAGATTTATAAACATTCGAAAGAAACACTGGCTATCAACAAATATTTAAATATTCTCTAATATTGTCTAATAGTAAGGTCTACGGACTAATACCTTACATTCTCACTAGATTTCAAAGGTGAATGATCTAATAACACCGTCGCAAAAAAACTGTGCAATTTATACTCTATATATAAAAAAGTATATTAAAACCCAACCAACAGTAAAGCTAAAACGTCATAAAGATGAACACCTTCACTTAAAAACACTCAAAAGAAGAAATAAAACAAATCTACCTGCACTAAATGGAGCATTCTCTTGAAAGTTATGAGGTATTTCAAACCAGTCGGTAGTTCACTAAGTTGTAAACCTTTCCTTTTAAAAACCTGTATGTGCAAGTATTAGAGGCACAAATCCTCTCAATTACACTACCATAAACATGCAAGCACCTTACACTCATTACAGGATTGTATTAAATCAGCCACGGACTCACTTGCAAACAATGGAGTAAATTTACAACA
This sequence comes from Timema genevievae, assembly GCA_902155825.1. Lineage (NCBI taxonomy): Eukaryota > Metazoa > Arthropoda > Insecta > Phasmatodea > Timematidae > Timema > Timema genevievae. Next base: position 39,426 of record CABFWO010005067.1, read on the forward strand.
GATTTACCAGACCATCATGTTTTACTAATTCACATTCTACATTAAAAAGATTTAGGAAATATTCTAAATGAACTTAGATGTATTTTTTAAGTGATTGCCAAAATTATAAAAGCGTTCCGAAACTTAAGTTTTTTTTAATTTTACTTTAATTTTTTTACATCCATTACTGTTTCCAGCCTATGCCCTGGATGAGTTTTTTTTTATTCAAGCCATATAATTTCCACTACCGGCTTGCTAGTCCTGTTGTAACTTAAAATACCTTATAATTTATTTTAAGACTAGGACAGGCACAACATCCAGTCCCCGGCCGTTAATTTATCACTGTGAAAGGGAAAAATCCACATTTCACCAATTATAAATTTTTCGGCCGTGCCGGATATCGAACCCGGGACCCTTAGCTTAGTAGACAGACACGTAACCAATTAAGCTAAGGTATCGGTTGTCTATATTAATATTACACACAATTTTCTTTGGTTGTATTGTTAAAAGTATATCTAAAATAACATATTTCCACTAATGAAGGTTAATGGGAGCTAGATTGAACGTATTTTAATTGTGTTTATTTACAGCAAAATGCAAATAACATTTAATCAATTACCAAGCGTGACTTAACAAATCTACCATGCCACCATATAATAAAACCTAAATAGTTCCAATCTAGAATGTATATAATGTAGAATATCAACTTAGTTAATGTATTCAACCTAATCTGGTATGCAAATGAATGTACAGTACTAAAATGTGGTACTAAAACAACCATGGGAATGTTTACTATTTAATAGTACTTGCAATAGTTGAGGTAGGTAATGAATAAACATCTTCAATTCAGAAGCCAGATATTTGCACCATTAATCTTTCTCGAAATAATTTGTAAATGCATCAAACCTTTATTTAAATACAGTATATTACTATTTAATAGCACTAAAGGTGTATACTAATATAAGCCTAGTAATATTTTAACCAGTACTTTCAGGACATGATTTATATCCACATAGGCCTTTCATGCCGTTTTGCTAGGAATAGCACATATTACAAATATTTATATATTAAATCGGGAATAGAACTAAGGAACCTGGATTTGGCCTCTAGCTATCAAACTGAGTAAAAGCGTGGCAAAATCGAACTTAGTACGTAGTTGAGTTTTCTATTATTGTCTTTAAAAACATAAACAAGAAAATAATAAGTTCGAGAAAACTTATTTATTTATCTTTAAACTAGTTATTTCACAAAAGGTGGCGGTATAAATGATGGGAATTATTTCAATTTGAAATTCAAAGAGAGCGTTCTCTAAAGATATATTTTAAGACTGTAATAATGATAATAACATGCATTCTTAATAGGATATACCAGGTACCCAATGAGAAGGGAGGAGGGGGAAAACGGGGCACTTCCTCCTACCCCCCCNTTGAATTTCAAGCCGTGAGTTGGTCTTAAGATGCATTCTGTGTATTAGACTCATCTTCTGTGCTCTAGATATGTTCTGCTTCATATTACTTATATATATATATAAGTAATATGAAGCAGAACATATCTAGAGCACAGAAGATGAGTCTAATACACAGAATGCATCTTAAGACCAACTCACGGCTTGAAATTCAAAAGGTATGCCGGTATACTCAATAAAAGTAATCATAAAATGTCAACTTGAAAAAAAGCACAAAAATAACAACTTTTACACATTCTTTAGAAAGCCTAAGCCAGATTGATTTTTTAACTAATACTGCCTTATTTACTTGAAAAAATAAAGGTTCTATAAAAACTCTAACCGCTTCGGTGGCCGCAGGCTCTAAAGCTCTACTCTTCAAGTAGACTAGACTGTCGATGATGGGGAGATCGAGGTTCGAACCTCGGTCGGATATGCTGAGGGTGGTTTATCCTAAATGGTTTTCCACTCTTCCTCTACGCAAATTCGGGCACATTTATCCTATAATTAACCTTCCCAATCCCTAAAACCTTTAGCGTAATTTATTACATAAGCGTATAATCCGAACGGATTGTAAGACGCGTTGCTAAATAAGTAATAATAAAAACTTTACAACTGATAACGACCATTCTGATGGTTGAGTACATTATTGCTTGTAAGGCTCTCGAGACAAGTTAAGAGTTAATACACCTGGTACCGCACTTATAGATAGTTAAAAAGCCTTAGGTTTTTGTAAAAATTGGGCTTGATACTATCACTCTGTAACTTTGATCTGACTGGGATTCGAACTGACAACCCTTCCATAGCTGGCAAGCCATCAAAGTGCACCTAACCTCCAACCTACAAGCAAATTGCTTGCACTGAAAACGAGGCCTGAGGCTTTCTGAGCGGGTAGCGGCAAGCGTTACGGGTTTTATTTACGGTGTTTACATAGCAAGATGTATCTAGTCGAGTCGATAGCAGTCGCAGTGTTGTTGATGTTATTGTAATTATTATTATTATTATTATTATTATTATTATTATCATCATCATAATTATGGTTTAAAGGCCCATCAACACATTGAGGTCATTAGGGCCTTGAACGATATTAAAAACATAGTATAATTCCCATAGGGGAGACACATAATAATTCACCTACAGAATATACAGGTAAATACACAATATACAAAACAATAAATTATATAAATATAAAATAATATTTAACAATATGATAAAATACCCATCTGAGACATACGAGTGCTCAAATGGACTCTTAGTACAAATTGAGTGATACACCTGCTAAAAAAAACCACAGGTGTATCACTCCAATAAAAAGACAAAACAAACATATTAAAATAAAACACGTTAAAAAGACAAAACAAGCATGTTAAAATAATAATATGTTAAAAGAATAAAAAAAATATTATAGTGTACTAAAATGACAAAATTAACATATTAAAATATACTAAAATATTAAAAACATCTCAATATAAGATAAAGTCCAGGTGAGTCACTTTACAAAAGTGACTCAAATGGCATTAAAAAGATTCTCCTGGCGTATAAAATGGAGTAAACAAATAACTACTTCTGCACTGTCACGTAATAAAAAACGAAGGTCACATTTAAAATCAAGAGCAAGACGAATAGGGGCATACTTGCGACAATCCACCAGAATGTGATACACACAAAGGGGAGCATCGCAAAATTCACACACTGGAGGTGGATCCCCTCTTAATAAAAATCCGTGGGTTAGAAATGTATGCCCGACGCGGAGTCTCGTCACCATGACCTCTTCTCTTCTAGACTTTCGTATAGAATAGGGCCATCGCGACACACCGTCCCTGATGGACCGCAGCTTGTTCTGAGCAAAGGTCGCAACCCAATGGTCGTGCCAGGTGCGTATGATCCCACGCCGAACATAACCCTTCAGGTCTAAAAACATGACACCCAAACTCGCCTCAGAAGGGAGATGAACCGCCTCCTTGGCTGCCTGGTCTGCCAGTTCATTTCCTGAAAGACCGGCATGACCAGGAATCCAGCAGAAGGCGAGCTGGGTGTTTAATAAATATATTTTTTAATTTTTTTCTTGTATCATCTGCACGAGTGGATTCCAGGAGTATAGAGTAGACAATGCCAACAGAGCACTCATGGAATCCGCGCAGATGAGAACAGAACAGTGACACTTACGATAAACAAAACACAGAGATTTAAAAATGGCGTATAATTCAGCCGTAAAAAAACTGGTATCACCAGATAAAAGAGGTTTAAAATTGTTTCCCTCCACAGCAAATGCGCATCCCACGGAGGCCCCACACTTGGAACTATCCGTGTAGATGCGCTTAAAGCTCTGAAAGCGAGTGGAGAGAAGCTCATTATAGGTCCTCTCATATATAATCGGCGCGATGGTCGCTTTAGGGAACTTGGCAAGATCAAAATGTCATTGAGGTAAGCGTAACTTCCAGGGAGAAACTCGACCTGGGGATGTGGGGATAGCTTTTGGCAGGACTATCCTACACGTGTCGAAAACAGATAGCATCCTGATCCCAACAGGCCTTGTAATACGCCATTTGGTTTCATACAAGAAACTGTTGGGGGATGAAACATAGGATGGTAGGCAACATGCTCTGGCATCCAATGCAGTTTCGACACGTAAAATGCCCCAAGATAGGACCACCAGTAGCCAGTTGAATGTCAGCATGATGGACACTATCCAGCATCTTTAATGCAGAAGGTTTCCCTGATCCATAACCAAAACTGACGTACTCGAGTTTCGATCTTACAAAGGCCTTATAGAGGTGCATCAAAGTTTCCCTATCAGCACCCAAAACCGACCGCTAACCAGTTTGAGCAGGTTGAGTGCTTTTATAGACCTCGCTTTCAGGTCTTTGATGTGGGGGATCAAAGTTACATTAAAATAAAATAAAAGTCCCAGAAACCTTACGGTCTCTGAGACTGGTAAAACAACGTGAATCATTAAAATATTGGGGGCTGGCTGTATTCCGCGTAATCTGTGGAAGTGGACAATCGTCGTCTTGGTTGCGGAGAAGCGAAAGCCACTACGCGATGCCCACAACCATAAATTGTTTACAGAGAGTTGGATATGCCGTTCAGCCCTGTGGAGACTCGACGAACTGCAATAAATTGCGTAGTCATCCACAAAAAGGCATGAACGGATAGGTAGCCGTACGCTGTCCACAATGCCATTTATTGCGATGGCAAACAACGTACAGCTCAGAATACTGCCCTGAGGCATCCCATTCTCTTGAATAAAATCATCGGATAAGGTGTTGTTTAGCCTTACCCGGAAGTGTCTATCTGACATAAAATTAGATATAAAAACAGGGAGGTTCCCTCGGAACCCCCAATTAAAAAGGATTTTTAAAATTCCGTACCGCCATGTGGTATCGTACGCCTTCTCCAAATCAAAGAAAACTGCCAAAAGATGCTGTTTGTGTAGAAAGGCGTCACGAACCGCCGTCTCGAGACGGACGATATGATCCACCGTGGATCGATTACGGCGAAAACAACATTGAATATTTGAAAGCAGATTGCGGGATTCTAAATACCATATTAAGCGTTTATTTATAATTTTTTCCAATATTTTGCATACACAACTAGTTAAGGCTAACGGTCTATAACTAGTTGGCTATAATTTATCCTTGCCACTTTTATATATTGGTATAACGGTTGCTTGCCTTCATAGAGTTGGGAACTGATGAGATTCCCAAACACTATTGTAGAGGTCCAACAGATATGCCCATCCAGCAGGGGGTAACTGGCACAACATATCGTAATGAATTTCGTCGGGGCCGGAAGCTGTGCTTCCCGCCTGGGACAGTGCATACGTCAATTCATCTTTGGTAAAGGGGGAGTATAATCTTCCCCCCGACTTTGACTAAAATCAATAGTATGTAGCTCGATATTCCACTTATCCACTGCGAACTCGCGAATATGGCTTGCAGGGCTAGAAATAGCGGCGAACATCGAGCTCAATGCATTAACTACCTCCAGAGAAGGAGACAAGAGAACGACTTGACATGAGGGCAGGTATATTATTAATGGAATCTCTGATACTACGTAATTTATGAACTTTGTCCCATACCTTGGTTGTGGGAGTGGAAATTGTAAGGGTAGAAATAAATTGTCTCCAAGACTCTATTTTTCTTTTTCGAATAACACGGTGATCTCGAGCACGTAGAATCCGGCAAGACTCCAGGTTCTCCAAATTAGGACGTCGATGGAAGAGACGTAGGGCCCTTCGACGGTCAGAAATAGCCAACCGACACTCCTCGTTCCACCAGGGAACTGGACGGTGGCGCGGGTAGGGCGAGGTTTTAGGGATGGATTCACTCGCCGCCATGATGACCGTCGAAGTAAAATGTCCAGCCTTAACATCGACGTCAGGAGAGTGGGATTCCTCAAATACGGCAAGCTCGCGGAATTTATCCCATCCAGCACGTTTGATAACCAACTGGGATATCCGTGCTGTACTGGGAGGATCTTGAAGTGGTGAAACCAGAATGGCAAAATGATAGCTGCTACATAGGTCCGAGTGAACTTTCCAAAGGTAGCGAGCAGCGATCCCGGGGCTACATAAAGTTAGATTGATGGCAGAGGATACACCATTAAAGGTGGATAAGTGTGTCTGGTTCCCGGTGTTCATTAGCACCAAGTTTCCCAAGACAAGAATATCCTCTACCATCCTCCCACGGACGTCTGTAAAATTAGACCCCCACACCAGGCTAGGCGCGTTAAAGTCCCCCAAAATGATATAAGGGGCGGGAAGTTTTAAAAAGAGAGCCTCTAGGCTCCTCTTTGAAACAATTTCACCTGGTGGAAGGTAAATGCAGCATACTGTCACTTCCATAGCAAGGGAGATTCGGACAGCGATCACTTGGAGATCAGACACGATATTAATATGTTTATGGTATATATATTTTCTTCGTGCAAGTATATACCTCCACTAGCACAATCAAAGAATGGTTTGTCGGTACGATATGCATAGTACCAATGGAGCATCGAGTTTCAGATGGGCGGAAGTGGGTCTCCTGCAAACACAAGATGGAAGGATGCAGGGCAGAAATTAGTAGTTTAATTTCCTCTAACGAGCATAGAAATCCCTACATTTCCATTGTAGTAGCAACATTATTTATTAATATAAAATTTAATTATCTTCGCAATCTATAACAATATCTCTTAAAAATAAAAATGGATTGAGAATACTTTTAGGTCCTCTTGCCATTCCCAGTGTTTCCTGAAGCGGGAGGTCCAGGAGAGGCTTTGATTTATCTTGGAGAGACTTGGTCTGTGAAACCTTGCACGAAGGCTTTGTTAAGGCCTTCGACGCTTTCTTTAGAGTAATTTCTCGGCGGTCACTCGCTGGTCCTTCCTCAAGGCACCAGTGGGACTCGCCTTTTCGGCCTCAACTGTACCGCCACTCATCCCAACCTCCGGAGTACCAGAGACAGGATTGAGCGGCTTGAACAACGGCCGCATATAATTTAGAGCCCCGAGGAGGGCCCGGGGATGTTCCCCGAGGAGGGTTCGTGGGGTGTTTCCCGGGGAGGGCTCGTTGGGGTTCCCCGAGGAAGGCACGTCGGCGTTCTCCTGAGGAGGCCTCCTCGGTGGTAGAGGGGGTGGAGGCGACTTCAGTGATGGTGTCGCCACCTGTACAAATTTTGGCAGCACCATAGTTGATGCTGGTTGTCTTTGCGTGTTTGGAGTAGAGACGAGTGGCACAGGTCGTGTAGGCGTCTTAGAAAGATTAATTGCGCAATGGCAGTTGGTGCAATTTATGTTCTTGCTAGCAATCTGGCTATACGATGTCTTTAATACCGTAGCTTGACTGGATACATATTCCTTGCGTTCCTGGGCATAAAGGATCTTCTTTTCACATTGAATCTCCAGGACCTTTTTTCTCCGCCTTTCATTTCGGACAGGCCTGAGATCAAGCAGAATGCGGACCCTTGCAGTTGACGCAGAACTTAGGAGACTCACACGGTGTATCGTGAGTCTCCTGTCCGCAATCTTCACAGGTTAGCTTTCCACGGAATCTCAGCTTCGTATGCTCGAAATCCTGGCACTGAAAACAGCCCCGACGATTGGAAACATACGGCCCAACTGTGAGCACATGGAATACTGCTCGAACCGCCTTTGGAAGGGTAGAGTCCTAAAAGTGTGGATATATGCATCCGTCTTTTTCTCTTGTCCGTTCTTTTTGGTGATGATACGGTAAAACTCGTTCACATTCTGAGGGGAAAGCTCCTCACGGATATCCTCAATGCTCACGCAGTCGAGATCAAAGCAAGTGACCACTCCCTTGCAAACATTGATGAATCTGTGGGACTCCTTCTTCACCTTTATATAAGCCGTATTACTCAACGGTATTTTAGAGATCGCCATTATGTTTGAGGACTGTGTGTCAGTCGTAGTCTGAACCATAATGGTGCCATCACGCAATTTCCTTATTAAGACGTCTGATTTTGCTGCTAACACGTTTCAGATCTTCACTTTCGTCTACTCGAGATATGACCAGGATGCGGGGCTGGGGCCTCACCACTTCCTGGATTTTTTTCAATACAGGGCTGGACGGCCTTACCCGTTTCCACCTCTTAAACTCAATACGGCCCTGTGAGGAGCCGGGCAGTGAGTTGCCAGCGGGGTTTGGCAGTACGGTGCCAGAGGACAATAAGTTATCAGCTGCGACAAAGGAGTCGGTCATGGCTTATGTTGAGAACAACCTGCACAGTACTCTGATCGTAGACCCAGGGTGATCCAAGTTGGTACTACCACATGAGACCCTGTTAACCCTCCTGGCGGGAAACCCCACACGACGCTAGACATGACAACCTTCACATGGGGCAGCGCCAGGAGAGAGGTC
>CABFWO010005068.1:13252-24828 GCA_902155825.1 Timema genevievae
GTTCACATGGTTCACATGGATTAAACTGTGTTAAAGAAATATATATATATATATATATATATATATATATATATATAATATTTCTCCAAAGATAGCACTTCTTAGTAATGGACATTTTTTTGATCTGTGAAGGTGTCTATTAAGAGGCTTTAAAGTGATTTCACTGTAACGCTTTATTTGTTTTCTCAGCTTTTTTTCATCAGTTCCATTATAGGGGCCACTTCGTCCTAGTTACAAAACTATTATATACTACAACTATATCTACAAATAAAGGCATTAAAAAAAAGTGTTTGTTTTAAGGAAAATAACCATTATGTGTATAAATATTATTGACTATGAACTGAGATAAAATTAGAAGAAAGTTAACAATACCAACTTTACACATTTTAGGAAATACAAAATAATCTGGAAACCTTGTTTTTTTAAGAACATGTGATTTATGACCTATTACTTTGTATTTACCATCCATAATTAAGTGAGAATCTGATTAATTTATTTAAAGCATAAAAAAAAATCGTAGGTTATTTGCTTCGGTTAAAGTGCCCTATGTTGTTTTGTTAATTTTTTTCAAACTCATTATACACTAAGGTTGGAGGAAAATATTCTTAAATATATCAAATTTGAAAAAAAAAAAAAGTGAATCCGTTTAGGTTCTACATAAATGCACAGAAAACAAATATATATAAAACATGCCCAGAACCACCTGTTTAGAATCAAGGGCGAATATCATAAAAGGGCATAGAAATATAGGGCTCTGGGGGGTCCGGACCCCCCTGGGATCAACTAGATCCCCCAGTTGATGAATATTTTAATATTCACCTCCAAGATACAGCTTGTGAAACAACCGATTGCAAAATTAGCTCTGTCAACTTTTTAAATAATGTACTTCATTTCTTAAACATGCATATGATATTGAAAAACTAAGAACGTTTCTTGGAATGAGCTGAATACGTAGGGTCCGAGAAAATGAGGCAAACATTTTTACTATCGAGTGTAAAATCCTTCTTGAGGAATCACCGTAAGGAAAGATCAGCTTAAATAACAGAACAACTGTCAGAAGTGGAGTTTGTAGCTTATGTAGGTAGGTCTACTACCCTTCCCCCACCCATTACCTCAACATACCTACTTACTCAAAACATTATTTGCTAACTATGAAAAGTTTGAAAGAAAGGGCAGGGTGGGGGGTCTGGACCCCCCTTGAAAAACAAGCTTTCTACACCCTTGATAGCATACACATCTTTTCGAAATGCCAATGTCATATTTTTTCCTTAACATCTTCTCTAAGCTTAGTGAGAAAGTAGAAAAAGAGCAAATGTTTATATATTTTTTCCCAAAATATAATGTACTCAATGATAAACCAATAACATAACACAAATTAGATGGCAGCAGTTGTGAACTCTTCATGGCTATGCCCAGATTTATTTGGGGAATAGAGCAGGTGAGAATTCACATATTGTGGATCATTGTGAAGTCTCTTAATAGGAGATAAATAATAAATTCCATGTGAAGAAAATTGAAGTGGTTTTTAGACAGTAGGGCCCCCATATCCGCAGGTAATACGTTACTAGATCTACCGCGGTTACGTGAAACTGCAGATAATATCGAACTATTATATAACATGATATTCATGTAACATATATAAATATGGTAAAGTTTTATTGATAAATTATTCACAGTAAGACATTACCAAAATTAAGTAAACTGTATTATAATAGCGTGTACTGTACACTACAGTGTACTTACTACTCTCTATTCTTCTTGTTGAGATGATTGATGATGATGATGATAAGATAGCACAATGGCCACGATGAAGAGATTAAGTGGGTTGATGGTGTGGGCATTGTGACCTATAAACTATTTTTATCATTGATTAAAACTAAATAAAATTGTACAGCGGTAAACCACGAACACTGGATCATCAGATATGGGGGCCCTACTGTAATAATTGGTGTTATAGGTCTGAATGAATTCTCTGACTCCAATAAGGTATTGAGTAGGAATATAACCAAACATTATCACTAATGCTTTCAAGGGCTAGGCTGGACTGAGCACCTCTTCCCCTTCCTCAATAGGACCCTAACATTTTTAAAGATTTCTAAATACATTTTTCAACATTGATATTTCTGTGATACTATTTGTCAATTGAAAGTGAAACATAATTATATTTTGATATTTATTTATAGAGACGTATATTTACGCCTGCTCCAGAAGATGAATTGGAAGCAAGTATCTGCACTCACAGAAGATGGTCAAAAGTACACTGAGTACATTTCTCACTTACAAGATCTCCTCAAGAAAAATAATATAGAACTAACCAACAGAAAGTTTCCCAGAGAGAGGGCAGGAGTTTCAATGACCCAGGTACACTGATTTAGGGATATTGAATATTTATTGAAATCAAAGTAGTCATTCTATTTTCTCTTTGTATGAGCTGCTTATTATATCTAAGCACTATAGTACATTAATTTAAAGCAAGAGAAAGATCAGATGCCCCTCCCAACACAATGTTCATAGCTCCATTACGTACATGTTTTTGGGATAATTTTTAGTTTAATTTTTAAACTAATTTTTGTGACTGCAGCAAGATGGCACACTATACTCTGTACTCATCACAAGACATTGTTAGGATAATCAAGTCTCGTTTTTACGAAAGGCAAGCAAGCAGCATGGATGGGGGATTCTATAACCTTGTTCAGGATACTGACTGGCAAACCCAATGTGAAGAAACCGTTGGGAAGACCTAGATGTAGATTGGGGTTAACATTAGAATGTACCTGAAATAGATGTGTAATGAGGTGGACTGGATAGAACTAGCTCAAGATAGGCATAAGTGGCTTAATTTTGTAAGTACTGCAATTAACTTTAGAGTTTCTAGTACCATAGAGTAAGTATATTATAGCTTATATATTTTGTCCATTTTTTAAATTTCAACCTTCAATAACCTTCTTGACAAAAATGTATTATATTATTTTAATGTGTATATATATTTAATGGTTATTAACACTTTTTATTAAAAGTTTTCACATTAATGAGCACATTATTGCTGCTAATTACAGTACTTGGAAGAACTTAAAGGCAAGAATGCCCGTATCATCATCGCGGACATGTACGATCCAGCAGCACGAGCCGTGATGTGTGAAGCATTTCACCTAGAGATGACCGCAGACAAGGGATATGTGTGGTTCCTGCCACTGTGGTTGTCCCCCAACTGGTATGACACAGACTTCTACAACCAAAAAACTGCTAGCAACAACAAGACTGAAAATATTTCCTGCACAACATCTGAGATGATCAAGGTGAGATTTTACATACTATTAATAATAACCAGGGCTCGGGTTTTGATGACATGTCATATTTTTATTGTTTCATCACAAACAATGCTCATAAGTACATAAACTCTGTTCATAATCCTCTGGTTGTAGAAATGTATATTTTAAAGGTCATTTTTTGATCATTTTTTGTCATTTTGGAATTTTAGGTCATCTTTTATGGGTTTTCTTCCCTTAAAAATCAGTTTTAGGCTTTTTAGAACCATTTTAAGGTATTCATGTTGATTGAGAATATTTTTTAATAATATCGATATTTTATAAATGCATAATTTTTTTCATCATACAGTTGTTGTAATGATAAGATAATGGAGTCAATGAACTTTGTATCCTCTTTGTTCATATGGCTGGAAAATACACATTCCTGGTGAAACTGCAATTAGGCTGGAGAGGGTTGCGTTGGGAGGGGTTAGCTATTACTTCTCAAGCAGGTTTTTGTAAACCAATGTTATATTCAGCAGAATGAGAGAAAGCTATTAAAGTCTTTTCATTGCATTTTACATAGGTAAAATGTGTGTTTGATTTAGTTGTGTGCATTTATTACAACTCTTTGTTCAAGTTTTAAGGTCATTTTTATAGGATTTTTAGGTAATTTTATAAGTCATTTTTTGATTATATTTAGGTCATCAAAATTCGGGCCTTGGTAATAACCCATTCTTATTTGGAGACCTATTCAGTCCTCAATGGTTGCATAAGGTAAAGTTCCTCCCATTGTTGTTTTACATTTATTCCATATGTGTCCGTGTAATTCCTTTGACATTGGCAGGGTTGAGATGGTAGACAATGAAACTGACACTCATAGACTAGGCTAAAGCTAGAGCCATATAATGTGTCACTCTCACAATAGACTAAACTGCCAACGACAGAGATTGGGGTTCGATTCCCGATTGGGTTTAGGCTACTATGAGTGATTTTTCCTAAATGGCTTACCACTCTCCCTCAACACAAATGTGAGTACACTCCCTCTAAATTCAACCTTCCTCATCCCTAACTCATTAGTGAGAATAGTACAAATGCATATAACTTAAACTGTTACCTAGTAAGATGTGGTGCTAAATAAAAGTTCAAACAACTACACTGTTGGAAGTTTACCCAAGCTAAGACTTTCCTTTTGTCTTTCAATTGAATGCAATTCTTTGTTTTATTACTTAACTAATTGCTTTCATATTATATTAAGGTGAGTTAAAAGGTATTACAAAATACAAAAATAAATATGTGTTATTTTTAGGACTTTATCATACAGGATAGACATGGTTCAATGTTCACTGACATCCGTAAACAATGTTTTCAAAAAAAAAAGTTTTAAAATCCCAATGTGACTCTCTAGAAATGTCGATGCATTACATTTGATTTACTATTCCTATATTTTATAATTCAAATGAATTAATAAAAAAGTGTTAAAATTTATGGTTTTGTCTTTATTACAACATATTATGTTTAAAATAAAATAATGTTAAAAGTAAGTGCTTTATCTATAAACTCATACATTTATTTACGGTACATGTTCTAAACAAGGTATAAATAAACACATGCCTTAGAAACTAATTTAAGGCCTGTTTCGGGCAGATAGTTATTTTATTCACACCATTATTTAATTTATTTTCACATAAGCACTGCTTTTTTGTTTTTTTCAGTAAGTGACAAATATTTATCCAATTTTAAACTATGTCACATAGAATATACTCTTACTAGGGTCGTGAGAAGTCCATTTTTTCAATTCAAAGTGAACTCGAATCGAATATATGAAATATTCTTGAAGCCAAATTGAAGTTAAATATTTTTTTGTTAGTGGTTTTATGCTCGAGTAAATATTATATTGTAGCTCCATATAACAGCTCAGAATGGCAATAATTGACCATAAATTAAGTATTTTAGCTGTCAATCTATTTCTTAGTGAACTTTCCTAATTGTCGAAGCCAGGATTATTATTTTGTATGTAAAGTCAAAGACTACATTTGTCTCTAAGTCAAGTCTCAGTTTTGAAGCTTCACACACACCTAATACTGTATATGTCATGAATAACGTTGAAAAGGTTATGTGAATACATCTACTCTATTGCTATTTAGCAAAGTAAATAAGGGTCCTTTTGATAGAATATTCTATTAGTCTATTTTCAATATTTGATAAATTATATAAATATGTTTTAATTCTGCCTTTTTATGTTAATTTGATTGTTTTAAAAACAGATTGATAATCTTAGACACACATTTGAAACAGATTTCACATTCAAATCAAAACGGGCCCCCAGTAGCTATAGCAGCTTGTGTGGAAGCTTTTACTACACACCACAATTCACCCAAGGTATTTGATGGTCCCCTCGCCTCCCACCCCCCCATGTATATGCTATTGAAATAACTCCATATTAAATAGGGGTGTTGAAATTCCAATTTTTTAATTCAAAGTGAACCCGAAACAAATTTAAGGAGTATTCTCAAAGTTTAAATATATCTTGTAAGTTGTTTTAAGCTTAAAATAATATTTTATTGTGCTTATTTATGTAACTTTATGTACTAAAACCACATTAAAAATATTCTATTTCAATAGTGTTTGCAATATTTCATTCTAATTTGATAAATCAAGTTAGTATTAGGTACAGCAGGAAATAAATTACTTCATATTTTTCATTAATTACGTACTCTTTGGAATTAGCAACTAGGAACTTGGAAGTTTTGCCACACTTAAAAAAGTATGCCATCTATACCTATCTTGAGCTAGTTCTATCCAGTCCACTTCATTACACCCTCGCTCTTTCAGGTCCAGTCCACTTCATTACACCCTCGCTCTTTCAGGTCCATTCTAATGTTATCCTCTCATCTGCGTCTAGGTCTTCCCAATTGTCTCTTCCCAGTTGGTTTGCCAATCAGGTGTTTATTGATGGAAATATTATTTTATGGTGAGAGCTCATCACGCCCAAGCTATAGGACCAGCCTTATTGGCTGCTTGTTCAACATATTGGCAGCTATCCTTCAGACCTGAAGGCTGTATCCTTACCTGCAACCTGAGGACATGCTGTGTATATCAGTGGCAGTAATAGAGAACAAATTGAGTATTTACTATTTAGTGAAGCTTCATAATTGTTGAACCAGGAATTTTATTTAAAGCAAAGTTGAATCTGATATTTGTTTCTAAGCCAAGTCAAAGTTTAAAGCTTTACAAATCCTTAATCTGAAACACACTTAATCTAGGAAGCAATAAAACTAATCACTTGACTCTACTTCTATAATAGTTTTATAGTACCTAGTTAGTATGACAGCTAACTGGCACATATTTAAATTATTATTATTATTGTTTTAAACAGCCTATAACCCAAACAGGTAGTGAGATGCTACGCTGGACCTATGGCCTAGAATAAATCCAGGATATTTTTATACCTCTAGTTGTGCTTCCTAATTGAGAGTGGGAATTAGCAGCAAGGAGACTGCATCATTGTTTCATAAGCTCTTATATTTCCAGGCGATCAACGGTCACCTTGCTCTGACTCACTCCTACTTTGCCCCTGACGATCAGGTGATGCAAGAAGGAAAGACGGTTGGGGAGTGGAGGGAAAACTACTCGAAAATTTGCGCGGCAAAGAACGTATCCCTGTCAAACTATGCCGGCTATGCTTATGATGCTGTGTGGACATATGCCTATGCATTGAACAGTATGACGAGGGACTATCCGTCTTACCTGTCTGATCTTCACTCCAATACTACTACTCAGTAGGTCATGAGTTTACATTTAAAACCATGCTAAAGAAACTCTAAACTAAGTTTCAAACATGGATATTATCATTTTCATGTTGTGCTTCTGAAGATATTGAATCTCTATATGGTTGAAGGTTTAAACTCCAACTTGTGTAAAAGCAGCCAAAGTGAGGAATTGTTGGAGTTAGGCCAATTATAAGCTACATCTCATGTATGAGTAGAAATGGAATAATAATAGGAAGAAAACTATAGTTTTGGTGAGGTATAAAAATATTTACTATGCAAATATATATTTTTGTTAAAGTACTACCTGAACTAAATCCTCAAGAGCCCTCTGCTGTCCTACACTTTGATTGGGAGGTATAACTGACAAGCTACCCAACTTGGGAGTTTAACATCACCTTAGGTGTTATCTTTCTCTATACAGCACTGTAAATTCAGATCTTACTTATTGGGAGAAATATTTTCTTCACACATAGCTATTGCCTAAACCTTCTTATCTGTCCCCCATTCATAAATTCTTAGGTTTAACATAAGGGATATAAATAAAAATTATATTGCATACTACTTAATCTAACTGATCCTCCCCTCCCCCTCCTCACCACACACCCCTCACATTATCAACTACTGTTAGTATTAAAAAAAGTCATCACCCCTTTACTTACTACACCTGCACACAATCATATTTGTACACACTAACTCTGCACACAATCATACTTTCACACACTTACTTACTAACTCTGCACACAATCATACTTTTACGCACTTAAGGAAAATCTG
This sequence comes from Timema genevievae, assembly GCA_902155825.1. NCBI lineage: Eukaryota > Metazoa > Arthropoda > Insecta > Phasmatodea > Timematidae > Timema > Timema genevievae. The sequence continues at coordinate 21,045 of CABFWO010005068.1, forward strand.
TTTTCGCTTTATGAGGTAATTGTAGTACATTTGAAAAATGGTACACGTAGCAACATAAATTATAAACTGTGTTCTTTTCATTGTGAAAGCCATATTGTGTTCGTTCCTTTTATATGTTTCTATCCACCTTTCCTAGACCTTCTTCTTAATATAATACAATTACTTACTCAATGGTATTAGGAACTCAAAAGTCCATTACTGCACTTATAAAAGTACACCACCTCTCCCTATCTTGAGCTAGTTCTATCCAGTCCACCTCATTACACCCTATCTCTTTCACACACTCTTTTTATATCCTGACATTTCCATGCCTAGCCTACTGTTGTCACTGTCTTCAAATCTTAGATGGTCCATCGCTTTTTACATTGATTAACTCTACTTTTATTTCATTTCAACCAGCTTGATCCCCCCATAGCTTCAGATGTCTACTACACGCCCCATGACACCATTGTAATCATTTCTTCTATGTCTAGCAAAAGAAGATCCTTAGACTTCCCAAAGATAACTTCAATAAGGTACTTTACAAACTACCCCAACTAAACACCCTGATAAACAGCTCAGTAAACACACTAAAAATTCATTTAAATTCTAAATTATATCCAAACCTGAGCTCTCAAACACTCAAAATCATTGACATCATGGCACTCTCAACCATGGTAGAACTTTATTTTCATGTTGACTCATGTAATATTTATTTTAGCTCTGTATGAAATTTATTAGGATTTCTTAAGATTTTATTAATTGTTCTTGAAGTTCTAAACAAATGTGAATGGAATGTATTTGGGATTTAAGACCACACTATTTATATTTTTCAGTCAGTTTGTTAAGCTGTTGGAAGCGACAGACTTTAACGGAGTATCTGGAAGAATCCATTTCTTGGGGCCATCTCGTGTATCAGTAATCAATGTGATACAGTGGCTTAATAACACTCAACGAACTGTGGGCTCATTCTACCCTAACGTTTCAACTGAGAAAGCTGAAATTATTGGTGGAACGTAAGTACTATCAATTTATGATGTCATTTTTTTAAAGTAAGTTATCTAAGTTTGATCTCTTTGTAATTTCTGAAAATGTTTGGAATGGAGGTGAAGTAAAACTTGACTATATCGTGCAATATATTTAGTTGAAATAGTTTATCTATAAACTATAAAGCTTTAGTAATATTTCATGTAATCCAGGTAATTATTCTTTAGGAAGAAGTATTTAAGACTAAAATTATTTTTTTGTCTTATTTCCCATTCAGGCTATCTGCTTATTTACACTAATGAAGTAGATGACAAAGGCATAATTCAGAGGAAATATGCCTGAATTTGCATGGAGGAATACTAAAAAACAATTTTGGGAAAACCACCCTTATTACACCTGACTGGGACTAGACTAGACTCGACTACTGATGACGGGGAGATCGAGGCTCAAATCTCGGTTGGGTGTACTGAGGGTGGCTTATCCAAAGTGGTTTTCTACTCTTCCTCCACACAAATGCATGTACACTTCCAATAAATATAACTTTCCTCATCCCTAAAACCATTATTGTAATTATTACATAGGTACATAACCTGAATGAGTTAAAAAAATTTAACTATTTTCAATATTTGTACATATTAATTTTTAAAAGTGTTGGTATTATTATTTAATTTCTTGAGATTTATAGAAGCAAAAAGAAAATTTCCAAAAATTTTCAAGCGTTTGTAGTCTAAATAAATCTCTTTTTATAAATTGACTACAGTCCATAGAAAACTTTTGTTGCTAGATCTCCTTCTCTAACAATACCCATAAAATAAGTAATAAATTCTTTATTTTATGAATATAAATCTAAATAAGGAGGTTTTGTACTCTACAGCAACTTCCCTTTATCTCAAAGTGCAGTTTCTTATGTTTATAACATCACTTAGTAATAACCAACAAGTAAAACTGTTTTGTTGACAGCCTGGAACTCAACATGTCTGCCATTGAATGGCTGACTGAAGATGGTAAACAGCCCACTGATGGAACATTGGCGCCACCACAGTGTGTCTTTGAAGGACTAGCCAAAGCTCTCAATGTCAGCTGTGACATGTCTATAGTCATTGTTAATATAATTGGCTTTGGACTTTTGGCCATTTTTGTTCTCGTTGCACTCATCTTTGTTAAAAGGAGGTTTGTTTTACATCCAACTACATTTATTGTTAAATAGTCCATCCAGCATAGCATAGTACTGGTAGCTGACAGCTAGCAGAAGATTTTTATTGCAAACATTGGTCGAAAGATGCGAATGTTAACTTATGTGTAAATAATAAAAAAAAAAATTTGTAATACTATATTATCAGTCAAAAGTCTTATCAAACACTTATAATAATACTTCCCTAAGGATTACTGTAAGGTTGGATTTTTCATGAATAGTGTAAAGAATAAAAAATATTAATAAACATAACATGTTTTTAGCTACACGGTTGTGGTAACAGGAGATAATAGTGTAGGTATTGAATAATTAATTAAAAAGTATTATATTCACAGTTTTATATTTTTATAAATGGCTCAAAAATGTAGTATAACATAAATACAATTTTTGTAACATATCAACTGCCAGATTAGTTTCATTGATGCTTCATCTTTGTTTGTTTTTTTAAAGTAAAGGCAACCTTCAACAAATTCTCGTATCAAAATAATTTTTAAGTGAACTATCAATGCTACTACTTAAAAAAAAGAAAATAAACATCTGAACAGTTATTTTCATAACCAAAATGTAATATATAGTGAAATGTATATCATTATTATCATATAAAACCCAAATAATAAAAATAAAACCATGAGTGCGTGATTACAGTTACAACACAGTGGTTTTGCAGATCATATGTTTTGCCGTAGGGGTACATAAGGGTTGATCTGGTAATTTTTGCCAGCTATCAGCTACTAACACTCCTACGCTGGCTAGCCTTTAGTTTTTATATACTATTTAACATATTAATTGGCATGGATACCTAAACTCTTATACTTGTCTTTGATTTTGAGTCTGTAGTCTCTGCTATTTATGTTTGCTCGAAAAGTCAGATGGACAAAGTCTTCATTATCATCATCATCACTATCATCATCATCAACAATAACAACAACTGTTTCCAGCCTGTGGCTGGGTCACTTTAATAACATGCCTCCATCTTCCTTTATTATTCCACCACTCTTCCTTATTTAATTTCTTCCATTCTTCACCTCTCACTAACATGTTCTGTTATCTGTTCCTCCCATCTCTTTCTTGGCCTCCATTTTGGTATTTTTCCTACATACTTCATTTCCAACATTTTCTTCAGTAGCCTCTCTTTTTCCATCCTCATTACAGGCCCATACCATCTCAGTCTTGCTTCCTCTACTATCTCATGTACTCCCTGTACCCCTACGCTTTCCTGGATAACTTTATTCCTAATCTTGTTTCTCCTTGCGACAGCTAACATGCTCCTCACAAACTTCATTCCCATGACCTCCACTTTCCTAGTTTCTCTTGCATTCAATATCCATGTTTCTGCAGCATATGTGACAATGGGTACAAAGTACATTTTCTTACACTTCAAGGGCACTTCCCTTCTCCATAGCAGGTCTCTTACGCACCTATAGAACAAATCTCCCTGCTGTCCTCTTCTCATTAAATCCTCTTTACTTCCACCTTTCTCTTCAGTCACGCTTCCAATATATTTTATGTTCTGTACTTTTCTCAGCTCTACTCCATCCAACCTTATAGCTTTATTAGGCCTACCTTCTTCCTTGTCATTGCCATCACTTCAAACTTTGCCATACTAAATTTCATTCCACACTCTTT
>CABFWO010005068.1:24848-53898 GCA_902155825.1 Timema genevievae
TCCTCATTCCATTCTTGTCGTTGTTCCTGTACTGTAATTCTTCTTCCTTCTCCCCCCATACCATCAAGTCATCAGCAAACATCATGGCTTTCATTCTTTCCTCCTCGTGTTTTCCTGCTACTTTGTTCATGACCATTACCATTACCATTACCATTACAAATAGTAAGAGCACTCCTCTGCTTCACTCCGTTTTTTATTTGGAGCCACTCTCTCCTTCCAAACTCCATCTTAACAAAACTCTTGTTATCCTCATACATGCTTTTCACTCTCATTACAACTCCTCTTTCCATTTCAGCCTCCTCCATCGCTTCCCAAACTTTATTTCTATCCACGCTATCATATGCCTTCTCCAGATCCATAAATACCATTACCAAGTTCTTCACATATTCATACCTTCATTCCATCAGCTGTCGTATGGCAAATATTAAGTCTATTGTATTCCTCTTTTCCCTAAATCCGTGTTGTTCCTCTCTCCACCTTCTTTTAATTTTATTTCTTATGCTCTTTACCAGTATTTTCTCATATATTTTTGTACAGTGGCACATCAATGTTATCCCCCTATAATTTGCACACCTCTTTCTGTTTCCTTTCTTGAAAATAGGTATTATAACTCCCCTTTTCCAGTCTTTCAGTACCTTGTTCTCTTTTCAAACCACTCTCAGCACCTTGTATAACAATTGTATACTTATTTCACCTGCTGCTCTTATCATTTCCACAGTCAGTTCATCCACACCTGGTGCTTTCCCTGGTTTCATCCTCTTTAATGCGTCCTCCACCTCTTTCTATGTTAGACCTCTTTCCTCCTCTTCTTCTATTTCTTTCTCCTCTGTTTCACTCTCATTCCTTTCTTCTTCTCAAAATATCTCATCCATGGTTCATTTTTTTCCCTCTTCTGTCTTCACCATTCTTCCTTCTGCATCTATCATTTTAACTTCTTGTCTTTTCTCTCTCCTCCTGTTTCTTACTTAACACCTTCTTAATTCCTTCCATGTCCTGTTCCAGCATTTCTGTTCATTTTTGCATCCAATCCGTCTTGGCTTCCCATGCAACTTGCTTTGTTCTTTTCTTTTTCTCCCTATATTCTTCCTCTGTTTCCTCATTCCTATTCTTAAAACTTCTTCTGAATGCTTTATTCTTTTCCTCTACTGCTTCTTTCACCCTGTCATTCCACCAGGGTGTCTCCTTCCACTTCCTCTTATTACTTGTCCTTCCACATACCTCCTCTGCCACTTCTACCAGAATGTTCTTAAACTTTTCCCATTCAACCTCTACATTTTGCATCTCATCCTTGGATATTAAGCTTCTTTCCTTTCTTAGATACAGCTCTCTTTCCTCTTCATTTTTTAGCCTCCACACCCTTATTCTTCTTTCTTGTCTTACTACCTTTCTCCCACATTCCCATCTCTTCATGTCTACCACCAATAACCTGTGGTCACTATCTAAGGACACACTTGGTATTACCTTGATGTTTACAGTCTGCCTTTTCATTTCTTCATCCATGATAATGTAGTCTATCACCGACTGTTGCTCCCCATCCCAACTGTATCTCGTGATCTTATGACTTTCTCTTTCCTTCTTAAACCAACTGTTTGTCACTTTCATTTTATTTCTTGCACTCAACTCCAACAGCCTTCTACCCTCCTTGTTTCTCTCCCCATCCTTCCTTCCCCAACACCTCCTCAAACTCTACTCTTTCTTTTCCTACTTTTGCGTTAAGATCGCCCATTACTATCTGACACTTGTTTCTCATATGCCTTTATAGGTCTTCCTCAAACTTGTCTTTTTCTTCTGATAAAATCAAATATATAAAAAGTGGTGAATTAGTGTCACAATTACATAATTAAAAATTGAGAGCAAAACTAGCACCTACCTAGTGGTGACAGATCAATTAAACACATTCCATATGCTGACATTGTAGTAAACCATTAGGCTTTTTGTTGAATTGTAATGTTCCTTTAAAAAAAAGTTCTATAACAATGTATATTATTTCGTTTAACATATTTTACAGGCTTTAAGTAAATGTCTCAATTTTTAGATAAAGAAGCAAGATGGTCTGTGCGATGCACCATACCACTTATATTATCGGTAGACCATGATTATTTTACTAACACAAAGTTATTTAACAACCTAATGTAAGGGGAAACACTGAAGAGCATTGTTTAGAAGAAGTGTGTCAGCTTCAGTGTAGAAAGAGGAGAAGCAATAATAAATCATCTATGAACCCATCCTCACTCCCTTCTCACCAGTCCATCTGGACAAGATTTAAATTTAGACCACTTCATTTCCCCTATTCAATTCTTACGCCTTTGACCATGAATATTAAAGCAGACTATTATTATTATTATTACTAACCCCAGTTATATTTTAGATCGCAATATACCACTGAGTGATACCTTAGCATCTGATCTTGAAAAAGTGTCTACACTCTTGGATAAAGTCACTATCAGAACTCTGATAAAAGTTAAAATTCCATCGCAAGTTATTAGTTTAGAACTGCGCCCCAAGGGGATTAATAAAACCAACTGCACCACTTAAAAGTGCGTTTGTTGCAGGTATGACAAGAAGTTCCAAGAAACTGAGAATTACAAGAATTATATGAAGTCTCTGGGTCTGGACTTAGTCTCTGCAGCTAACATGAAGGATCTGGACAAGTGGGAGATTGCCCGAGATAAGGTTGTTATCAACCGTAAGCTCGGAGAGGGGGCCTTCGGGACTGTGTATGGAGGAGAAGCACATTTCAATGAGAAAGGATGGGTGAGATAGACTTACTACATAAACCAATACACTTAGCAAACTACGAGGGTTATTACAAAATAAACCTCTGATTGGCTCGTAAAACAAGCCAAATATATAAAGGAAAAAATCTCATTACATACAAAACTAATATACATAGCTTCATTACTTTTCCACATAGTCACCACCCAAATTCAGGCACTAGTCGTACCATGACACCAGCTTTTGCAATCCTCGTCAAGATATGACACTGCCAGGGTATCCAGCCAGTTGTTGACTCCATCCATGAGCTCCTCGTTGGACAGTGGGTAGTCAGATAAACCTTCATCTATCTGAAGAGATGGTTATCGCTTGGCACCAAGTCCGGGCTGTCCAGGGTGGTTGAAAATATCCCAGTTTAACTGCACGAGTAAAGCCTTTGTGCGAGCCTCAGTGTGGGACTGCCTATGCAAGATAACGGCACTCTTGTTGAGTATCACATGACTTTTGTTTTGGATCAACCTCCAAAGCTGGATACTCACCAAGGGTGTTGATTTCCTGCACAGTAACGCGCGACCCCACACTTTGGCTAGCACAAAGGCTTTACTCGACCAGTTAAACTGGGAGATTACCTACCACCCCCCTTACAGCCCGGAGTTGGTGCCAAATGAACAATTACTATTTCTTTATAAAGATGGTCTGGTTGGCTATCCAACGCTTCAATGGCAGCGAGTAGCTAATGGATGGAGTCTGCAACTGGCTGAGTGCACTGGCGGTGCTGTTCCTGGACGAGGGATCGCAAAGCTGGCGTCACAGTACGACCAGTGCCTGAATTTGGGTGGTAATTATGTGGAAAAATAATCAGCTATATACTATATAAGTTTTATATGTTATAAGATTTTTTTTTTTCTATTTTTGACTTTCTTTTACCAGCCAATCGGAGGTTGTTTTTGGAATAGCCCTTGTACTTTTACTGACACTCAGTCAACGATAGTTGTGTTTCTGATAGCTATTAAGTATCCAATGACCATACACATCTATTGCCGACTCTGCCTTAAACAATGAGCACTATGGCGTTGAGCACGGGGCATCCTGAATATTTCATTTGTAGGGCATTTGTATGCTAATCCTAGGGTCCTGGGTTTGTATTCCATGTCCTGGATTCGTTTTTAAACTTTAGTAGTATTTGAAATGCACACCTGCAGTGTACCATTAACATAGATTATTCCACTCAATTATAAAGATAATCTAGTCAAGTCATTCATTGACTTAAGCTTGTAGAATAGCCCAATTTTTTTACAATCTTGATATTTTTTATATTAATGGGACCTCATTATTTGATTTGTATGGTTTTTTTCTTCTTAATATGAAATTAAGTTACCCAATTATTGTATAATAAACATTTTACTTTTATTAAAAAATATCTTGTCCTGCAACTTAATTTAAACGTGACAACTCCATTCCCTCATAAACACTTGAGCTGATCATGGGAACCACACAGAGAACCTTTGACTATTCATACCAACGTCCTTTGTTATCTAGGTTTGTCTTGGGCTGAGAGTTGTTATACTAGCATTGAGTCAATTAAATATATGCACCTACACAGGTCTGTAAGAACATGTTCCCTCTTTCTCTTTGTTTCTGATAAAATATGCTATGCTTTTAAAAGAGATTGGTAACCAAATAATAATAATAACTGTAGAGATTTATATTTAAAAAATATCTAACAAATGAAGATTGGAAAACTTAGTATTGGCTTTGAAAAACAACTTCAGCTTTGACATTTATGGAAATCTACCAAAAAAAAATATTGACAGCAAAAATATGCATTTGGGTTAATTATTCCATAAGGAGTTTTTATGTACCCTTCGTTAACCTGAAGAAAAGCAAGCTTATCTTGCATTGTTCTACTATGGCATAGCGTTTACAATGGGGCTATAGTATAATCTGTCAAAGTAAGACTGTTACCATTCATTGTAAAGGAAGTGAAAATTACAAATTTTAGACTCATGAAAAAAACTGAAGTAATTGCATTGCATGTTGTTATAGTAACCGACTTTGTAAGTCTAGAATAAAATATTACAATTATTTAAAGAAATAATTTATCAATAATTTTAGTGTATAAAGTAATATAAGTTAGCACAATATATCCTTTCAAGCATAAAACCAATTAAAAAATATATTTTAACTTCAATTCAGGCTCACTTTGAACTGGAAAAGTGAACTTTTAACACCACTTATTAGAAGGAACTGTTCTAACCAGTAGCAGCAATGATAAAATTTACCATCATGCATATTGCTTGCTGGGCTATTCAAACATTGTTTATATTCGTTTATAGATGAATACTAGTGATTAATTTACCACAACATTACTTGACACACACATCAGTCATTGGCAAAGTTAGATGTGATTTAATGTCCTTGCCTTTGGCCTAAAGGATCTGTCTAGATACTTGACTAGGATGTTTTTTCTGACAATTTGGCTACTCATCCTCCTACTGAGCAAATTAAAAACATGGTTTTTTATACTGACCAAAAATTGGTTGTATGCATAAAGGCTAGTAAATGCTTTTACTAGTAATTTTTTAAGTAAATACTATGTTTTGTATCAATAATATTTTGAGTATTTATTTCAAATAGTATGTACTTAATTTTCCAGTAAATACTTGAAATTGTATGCATAACATGCAGTATTTAATTAAATCTTTAAATACTGTAAATACTTGTTGTTTTTCAAGTCTACTGGGTATTTGTGTAAATACTTTTTTCAGTCATGAAGATGGCTCTGTTTATGCGAGTGCCTGCTCCTAAGGTTTAAAAAAAACAAAAAACAGTGATGCTCGTGTAGATCGTGCACTCTATAGGTTTGAGGAACATCATGAGAGTTAATTAGGTGATATGAACAAAACGACAGGTGGTGCTCTATCACGAAAGAGAAAAACTGAAGTTTTCCTAAGATCCAGGGTTTCAAGTGAGGATTGGTGAATATAAGGGTGTGCATCAGTCTACAATGAGTCACACACTGAGGGAATTCACCAGAAAAATCTGTGAACATTCAAAATATTGGATAAAATTTCTTAACAACTAACATGGAATAAAAAAAAACCAAGTGAGATTGGCAGGAAACTTTTAACTTTCCATGTTTTTTAGGATATTTGGACTACACGAATGTTGAAATACTGAAACCATCAGTGCATGGTAATGAGTACATTAACAGAAATAAATTGCCCTTTGATTAATGTCAAGCTACTTTTAATAAATAGTAAATACAAATTTACTAGTTTGTTTGCTTCGTGTACAGGCTCCACTCATGACAGTCGAGTTTGGCATGAATATAAACTAGTAGACAAGATAGCCCCTTATAAAGGACAGGCAGTTATAATCACTGACGCAGGATATGGGCTTGCTCCATGGATTATGACACAATAAGAACAAGAAACCTGCCAATGACATCCAGAAAAACTATGACAAAATACATGTTCAAAACAGGGTTATTGTTGAAAGACTCTTTGAACAAGTTAAAAGGAGGCTCCCAATTCTGAGTTCAAAAGTTCAGTTTGATCTTGATATTATTCCTTCAATTAATGTAAGTTGTTATGTAATACATAATGTAGAAAAGAACGTAGCTGACAAAGCATTTGATGAAGAAGATGGGGATAGTGCTGCCGATAAAGAAGAAAATGAAGGGGAAGCTGGAATGAAGAAAAGGGACGAAATTGTACATTTACTAAACCCTGTCTAGTTTCAAAAGCTAGTGCATGTGTATGTGTTTACTCTTGATCATGTATTTTTACTTGTAGATTTCTTATGTGAAAATTGTTCTTTTTTACCTGATTGTATAATTTATGACCCATTGACCCTTGCCACTTTCAAAGGAAAGTCATAACAATAAAAATGAAACTAATAAATAATATATATTTCATTTTCTTTTATATTTTATTATTAATAATCGTGATTATTGTTGTATTTTTTTGTATTTTTAGTATGCATTGGAATATAAAGGCTTGGAAAAAAAATTGTTTATTAGTTTCCTGGATTCCCATTATATTTACTTGGCGTTTTCAACTCATACTCATACTGCCGGTGCCACTATAGACAAAACAACATTAAATACTGGAGATTTTTCAGGTTTTACTACCTAGAACTAGTAAAAGATACCAGTAATGAATATGAAATTCAGTATTTACTTTTAGTTATAGTTAGTACTTGTAAGTATTTACTGATTTTTATGCATATGACCCAATATTATAAATATGGTCGCATGGTTTAAGGTGTCACTCTGGCAATAGACTAGAATGCTGATGACTAGGAATTTGAGGCTTGAATCTTAGTCAGGTGTGTGCTAAAGTGTTGTTTATAAATGGTTACTCACTCTCTTTCCACTCAAATGTGGGTGAATTTCTTATACATTCTACATTCTACATTCCTCATCACTATTCCATTAGTGTAAATATATGATTAACCCAGATGGGTAATAAGATGCAGTGCACAAAGTTAATATTATTTATCCACTAGGTGACCTGGTGGTCTAGGGGTAAGGTGTTGGACTTCTGTGCTAGGGGTCCGGGGTTCAATCCCCGGTCCTGGCACAGATTTATCTGATTGCCAAACCCTTCCTTCACCTCTGACAAGATGTGTATTAATCACAACTTGTGAATGTGTGGAATGCCAGGCCTCCACCGTGATTCGGATTCCACGTTAAACTGTAGGTCCTCCATTTCATCTCACAATCACCCTACCATTGCACATTAGCGTAAGTGCATATAACCCGAACGGGTAGTAAGACGCGGTGCTAATAATAATAATAATAATAATAATAATTTATCCACTAGTCATATTTTTTTTGCTAGCAATTACTTTTTTCAGGTCTCGACAGATTGCAAGCTTGCCTACATGTACTCAGTTTAGGACATTGTTAAAGTAAACATTAAATTTCAGGTTGCAGTAGCTGTCAAGACCCTCAAGACAGGCTCCACCACGGAAGAAAAGCTGGACTTTCTCAGTGAGGCGGAAGTGATGAAACGATTTGAACATAAAAATATTGTTAAACTATTGGGAGTGTGCACTAAGAATGAACCAGTATACACAATCATGGAGTTCATGCTCTATGGTAAGTTTTTAAAAAAATTATGTTGCAACTTCTTTTATATAAAACAACCTAAAATTACTAAATATTATTCATGACTGCAAGGAAATCTTTGCCTGGACCAACTATTCTAGATTTAAAATTACATCAGCTTCAATGACTGACAGGTGTATCAAAATAATTTGGATCCATTCAGATTTTCAACAATCTTGAAATTTGCTACCTTGTATCACAGCCAAAAGAAAGACTTATTAATTTACTAATTTTAAATAAAAGGTATATGTCATGTTAAAGAATTTATTAAATTTAACGAAACAACTCAATCCATCAAGTCAATTCTTGTGAAAAGTAAGCATATCCCACTTTTTTTTAAGACATTAAGTTTGGCCAAATTAAGTGAATTAAATGTTTTAAAATAGTTATTCCAGTTTAAGGTAAATAAAAGTTACCCACAAAAAAAAAATTCTGGCGCGCACACAGGCCTAAAGTTGAAGCAGGGCATATAGAATTTTAAAACCCAATTTGTTAATATAGATACAATTTACAGTAAATAATAACTTCCTTCCCCCCTTTATTGACAATTATATATAAAACAAGGTCAAATTATTTTTACAAAAAATCCAATTATCATTCCTTTTTGTTAAATACCTAAATGATGCTGTCATGAAACACAGAAGTCACATTCTATTTAATTTTTATTAGTAATTCTTTTCCTGATCAAGATAATAGCCAGACCAAACATACAATTTTCTCCTCATCTTAATAAGTTTATGTAAAATAAATTTAAAAATGCACAATTTATGGAATCCTTGGATTGTAATAATTCTTGCATAAACTAGATATTTTTTTACATCCATTACTGTTTCCAGCTGTGGCCTGGGTCAGTTTTTATCCAAACCATATATTTTCTACTACCAGCCTGTCATAGCTTTATATGTCCTATAATCAAAGTTAAGATTAGGACAGGCACAACTTCTAGTCCCCAGTCGTTAATTTATCAATGTGAAAGGGTAAACCCACATTTCACTAATGATACATTTTTCAGCCATGCCAGGAATTGAGCCTGGGACCCTTAGCTCAGTAGACAGACAAGCTACCGACTGAGCTAAGGTGTTGGCGCCCAATCCCATATTTAGTATAAGTTATACCCCTGTGCAGTCATTTATTTTATGTTTTACATTTTAACCGAAAACACAAGAGCACCGTGAAAATGTCTAAACATGACTGAGTCTTCAAACAGACTGTTTAAATGAAACACCAACAAATAACAACATAATCGAGTGGAATAATTGAAAGTATGAGATTAGAACATATGCAGCAGTTCAGTTGATTTGAAGGTGTTTTACTGCCCTCTCTTGTAAATGATAGAGTATTTCTTTAGAAATGAAAAACGGGAGAGGGCTAGTGGTTTGCTCTTTTTTTATACATCACACTAAATACTATAAATTTATTTACTCGCTATATTCAAGTTTGATATAGTTTTATCATTTCAATATTATTATGCTACACATTTTGCATGTGCCTAAATACTGGCGCCTCACCATTGATGTGACTTAATACTCTTTCAAAATTGAACCTGTTTCTAATGTTAGTTATATCAATGCTTGACATGGTACACTAAATAATAATAAACTAACCTCAAAGTACATCAGCAGGGTCAGTTCACATAACACCTCAGCTACATGTGAACTAAATCTCAAGCTTATTTTCCAGCGACAGGGTGGTCAAGGTTTGGATCTTGACCAGGTGAATTGAGAATTTTTTCCTAAATGGTTTCCCACCCACTCTCTCCAACAAAAATGTGTGTACATTTCCACTAAATTCTACCCTCTTAATTCTTATTCCATTAGTGTAATTAAATGTAGATATTTCAAATAAGTTGTTGAGCATGATAGAAAAAAATTAAACCATTGTTCCATAAGACAGCTAATAAATATTATATAATACATAAATAGTATACATAGATAATATTACTTAGAGTCTATTCATGATAGGTTTTTACCTAGATGACAGTTCAAAAATCATATCATATACACTCGTAAAATATCACTGTTTTGTTATAAATGTTAAGTTTTTTAATTACATGTTATATTTTTACATTTAAAATAACATTAATTTAAGTTTTCTTAAACTGTTTCATAACATTTAATAATTTCTTCTTACACAATTCGAAACAATATACTAACCATAATTAAAAGTACTTATTCTCCATTTTGGAATGTTATCTATGATGTGTAATATAGTGCATACCTTTTAATAAAGAGAAAATACCTGTCATTTTTTATATATATAATAAATAATTTTATGATTATTTTATCGTATTTCGAAATATTTAACTTGATAAAATATTTTTATCCACTGCATGGGTGCATCATTGTAAAGAACTTGTTTCCGTCACTTTCAATCACATGGTTTATATTCGTTAGTCACCATTTTGAAGCTATGTTGATTAGACCTTTTGTGAAAGTGGTGTGAATAATAATATTTTTAAGCGGAATAAAACGATAACTAAGCTTTGTGTCCAACCTCAAATAAATATATAAATAATATTGGTCTAAATTACTGTGGTTAACTATCAAATTCATACATTACAATACATTTTCATTACAGTTATCCAAAGTGACATGTCAGCTTTTGGCGTAGGGATATATTAGGGACTATTTCTAGTAACTTTTTGAGCTGTCATCCAAGTAAACTAAGGTCGTGAATGTATTATATCTAAGAGTATGCATATAGCTATTATAGGGTCCCCACACAAAATCATGAAATTTTTTCAAGGACATTTCAAGGATTCTCTACAAATGCTCCAGGACAAGTGTGCTTGGCAAATACACATTATTACATTATTATTTTTTATTTAATGCAGGATCCCAGCTCCCCTACACCTGCACCTCTTATTATGTTTTAATATAGCCGATGACGCATCAAGTTATTGAAATAATTAAAACATAACATAAACTCAATTCAATCTTAGAGAGTGCTTTACTATGTATCTATTGTTATGTTTACAGGTGATCTAAAGACTTTTCTACTAGCACGTCGTCATTTAGTCAACGAGAAAATATCTGAAGAGTCAGATGAAATTTCTAGTAAGAAACTCACAACAATGGCTATGGATGTAGCTCGAGCCCTTGGTTACTTGGCAGAACTGAAATATGTGCATAGGTATACATATTTTTTATTTAAAGTTTTAAAAAATATTTTTCAAACTATGGTAGTTTTCTTTAACTTTGTGAATAAAAAAAAATAGAGTGATCTAATTACATGTGACAAGAATTAGTACTGATCTGTAAGGTAATTGTTAGTTTCCAACCTTGGGATGTTTCTTTCCTATGTGTAATTTTAATCTGTTTTCATTATAAATTATGTTGTAGTTTCTTAAAAATTAACCCTCAAAATCCTTTTTATCTAAGAAAATAATAGCTTTATTTTAAATAGTTTTTTTTCTTTTTAATAGGTAAAATTTATGCTTCTATATATTTTCCCTGTTCTTCTAAAAGAGAACTTTCATTTAGAACCAAACATCGTCGAGTTTAATTATTTTAGCTAGTCTAGGTAGTTGATTTTCCTGCCAAATTTCGATCCTGTCAAGGTTAATTTTTAAATTCTAATAGTATAATTCTCAACTCAATAACACTCAATAAATGTTATATGTCAGGTATGTTTTACACTTTATAAATACATTTTGTAAGATTTTCATTGTATTTTAATTTATTTAAGCTGTCAAAAAGTTGAATCTATAAATTTTTTTTAACCTTTTAGCTGAGTGGGAATCATAATATATTCATAATTTTCTTGGTTACCTTTGTAAGGATGACAACAGAGTTTTTTAAACCTCATAGAAATAAGATTGTTTTGCAGTTGTTTGCATGCTTACATCATGAAGGCAGACAACACTACTAGTAAAACACTATATATATATATATATATATATATAATCAAATGGGTAATTTACATTCAATCCTTAGGTCTTCCACAAAAATTTAAAAACTCTGTTCAAAAAAATACATAGTTTATAATTGAATATTAAAATTGGTCTATCTGTAGGCTCTTTGAACTATTATCAAGAAACTTGATCATACCTATTAGTCCCCTCTCTTAGAGTTTATTACAAAACAATATTAAACTGATTTTTTTTTACATCCCTTACTAGCCTATGGTCTGTGTCAGTTTTTTATTCAAGCCATATATTTTTCCACTACCAGCTTGCTAGGCCTGTCGTAGCTTCATATGCTTTATAATCTAACTTAAGACTAGGACAAGCAAAACATTCAGTCTCCAGCCGTTAATTTTTATATGAGAAAGGGTAAACTCATATGTTCATCAATGATAAATTTTCGGCCATGGCAGGAATCGAACCCGGGTCCGTTAGCTCAGTAAGTAGACATGCTACCTACAAACTGAGCTAAGGTGTCAGACTTTCAAGCTGATTAATTAGTTGAAAACTATTTTGTTGCACCCAAAAGTTACCAATCAAATCATTTCCATTACTTAATTCTCTCCTGCAGAAGAAGGGGACCAAATTACCCCTAAAAGTTCATAATTGTGTGTTTTTAGTTGTGAACTTTGATGCCTACAATTTTCTGATAAATGTGAAGGCCTTGCCCTTATAACCTCTTTTAAATGTTTAGTTAGTATTAAATTTGTGAGACTTGGTAATTTTGTGTTTGCAGGGATGTTGCATCCAGGAATTGTCTAGTCAATGCTAATAGGGTGGTCAAGCTGGGAGATTTTGGCATGACCAGGCCAATGTATGAAAGTGACTATTATAAGTTTAACAGAAAAGGTAAGTACAATATTTTATATTGAACCATAACTGAAGCAACCCTCAAATTTTGATGCTTACTGTACACTTCAATAAATTAGCTTTCATGAGACCCAATGAGTTGAAGTGATTTACCAAAAGTTGTTAGCACCCCAGGGGTTGTGAAAAAGATTATTTGGGTCTCAGCAAATACTGACAAACGTGAGTGAAATAAACATTTATTATAAAACTATTGAAATTAGTATACATTACAGCCTTTCATTCTATATTTGTTTAGTTTATTGCAGAAATAAACATCATCTGATATGATCACACAAACACAATTGTTAACAATAACCAGTTTTAAAATTAACAAAGATTAACTAATGCATTGATTATCTGCGTGTATATATCGTTTGTAAATTCAAATATAACTACTTGATTGTCTACTGTTTATACAATAAATATGTGATTATTTATCTTTCTCATTTTATCTAAAACTGCTCTGAAACCAGCAGACTATTAAAAAATTCAACTCATCCATTGGTCATTGCCGGGGTCATTAATTATCTTGTTTTATGAAAAGGGGGTAATAAAAAGCAAAAAAGTTAAAGAACCTGTGATTTACAACCATGTTTTTAGCCATGCTATGGTTCACACAAGCTTAAATCCCTTATAAATTATAAGTATAGACTATATCTACATTCAATTTTTTTTAATGTTCATCTTTGTGACTTATGAAAATGATGTATACTATTTTATAAATATTTTAATAAATTTTGTCATTGTTTATGCCAGGAATGTTGCCGGTAAGGTGGATGTCCCCCGAGAGTTTAGCACTGGGAATCTTCACCCCTAGCTCAGACGTCTGGTCATTTGGGGTTCTTTTATATGAAATCATTACTTTTGGGAGTTTCCCCTTCCAAGGGCTAAGCAACAACCAAGTTCTAGAACACGTCAAAGCTGGCAACACACTGACAATACCATTAGGAGTAAAGCCGCTCTTGTAAGTTGTATTTAGATCCATATGCTTGACCCAATTCTAGAGTTTAACATTATATTTAGTGACTGCTAGTATTGGCATTTCTAAGTTACTGTGTTGATTATTTGAAGTAGAGCACTAGGCTAAATCATGGTCTAAATTAGGAGGGATAGCTAGCACACTTGCCTTATATGATATTAGAATAGAAATTGGTGAGGAAAAACACTAAAATACACATAAACATGGTTATCTTTAATGCGTTTGTGTGTATTTTAGTGATTATCTCACAATTTTTTACTATAGTATCAAAGGTAAATGTGCTGGTTCTCTTTCTTAATTTAAACACTAAGTATGTGAATGTGACAGTTATAGCAATCAATGTCAAATGTCACTCCAACCACTTCTTTTTATAATCTTTTTTAAATAAATATTTATAGCATTAAAATTGAGTTAAATTACTGTACATTTTTTAATTTAACTCTCTACTGCATCAATTAACTTTTTTAATTCTTCTTACAGAGAAGGACTCATTCAGTCATGCTGGAATAACGACCATAAAAAGCGTCCTCAAGCATCGGAGATTGTCGAGTTTCTTGCCAACAACCCTCGTTTACTGACCCCCTGTCTTGACATCCCTCTATCATCCGTCCAAATGGAGGACACAGGACAGCTTGAGATGACTCTCCCTGAAAATTTTCGCAAATGTTCAGTTTCCTTGAGTTTTAACAAATTTCCCGGAAACACCGTTCGGGCCAGGTATCGTTCTGTTTCGGGTCCAGGGGAAACTTTGACACCTGGTCAGGAGAGAAACTTTGCAAGAGCATCCCTCGAAAATGGATGTGTCCATGAGCCACTTTTAGGAGTGACATTACGTTCCTCAGCTTCCGGGATGGGGCTCACCAAGTATGTGTCGATGCAACCAAATCGCCGCAGTATAAGGCATAGCGATGAAGACTACGGTAATCATGATCCCTCCTTAACAGCTGACTCAACGTTATGACACAGTGACTCAGTTTTATAAACACTTCTTCTTTTAATTTGCTTCCAAATAAAACTAGTGAGAAAACATTTTATGGCCGTTCATAAACGTACACTATAATAAACAAAATTAAAAGCACATTGTGAATTTGTCTTGCCATTGGATATATCAAAAGTTGTATTTATATGTGTAACCTAAGATTGCAAGTTATTTAATCTGTTGATTTGTATGAGATAATGTGAAAGTTCAGTGAAAACATGACTTGTGTTTTGTGCTAACATGGATACTTGTTAAAAAATACTTTATTAACTTTGACAATTTGTTTACCTAATTAGAAGAAAGTATTAAACAGATATAGTCTGTTTTATTCTGTTTACTTTTGCAAGATGAATTTTTGTTTATTTATGTTGTTCAACAACAGAAGATATTTTTATTTTATAAATTATTTTATACAAACATATTTTAGATCTGTTTTACAATCCAGAGCCGTAGCTAGAGGTGTTGGCGCCAAGAGTAAACACTAAAATTGACGCCTCCCACAACTCCTCTACCAGTCCCACCGGAGCAAGTGACGGGGTCAAATTTTATTATACACCTGTTACAGATATAATACAATACCTGTATTATAGAAATATTGCTACTTTTTGTTACTTACAATGACTGTTGTGATATAATTTGCTAATTGTATTAAATAGTAACAAAATGTTAATTTTTTTATTTAAAATATTACTCATTATTTAATACTTTTTATTAAAAAATAACTTCTATAGGTACCTAATCCTATTCAGAGCTTGTGGTTATATGAGCTTTATTAAGGGCTATAGAAGAAAGAAAAAAATGTAAACAGTTTGAATGAAGAATACTTTTTATAATTAATTTGCCACCTCAATTACTTATGAACAAATGAAAAAATATGTACAAGTAACATTTGTTTAAAATTATGCTTAACAGACTGATTTTGTACTTCGAAATTCACCTTTCTAGCTTGAACAGCAGCAACATCATTTATTATTTTCAGCTTCTAAAACCTCTTTCATCATACGCATTAATAGGACCTAATTGGCAATGTTAAGGATAAATTGAACGCAATTAATACGTTTGGATAAGATGTGGTTAGACACATTTGGTGGATTAAATTTAATAGGTCAAAAGAAGTTACTTTTGAAAAATCCTGACTTTTTTAAATAAATAAGGGGCTTGAAAATTAAAACTATTTCCCCCCGTATTTATTTGCTAAGCGTTTTGAATTAGCCGTTTTCTGCCTTATGCTCCCGACAACTTTGTAGGTCCCATTTCAACACAGACATACACACATGGCACAGTGCACTAATTCAGCATGCCAATAAATCAAGCTATACTAACAATGTTAAACTGTCTCAGCCTTCTCAGCTAAAACTCACAGCACTCGTCCTCTACACTAGCCGTGCTTAGCTTCTCAAATATAAAACCAATCCATATATTTGGTGTTTGGATGAATGGACTTCTAGTCTTCTACTTTATTTGAGGTTTCGTCTGGTCACCATTTTATCCTTTAAATATAACTAAGTTTAAATTTCATACATCTTTTTAACTAAATCTTTAATTGGATTTAATATTTTTACATATATTTAAAAAATCTACATCTAAATGGTGCCACCCTCCACAGCTCGGGCACCAATGTAGGCCGCCCCTGCTGCACAGGCCTCCCAACCCCTTCACTACGGCTCTGTTTAATCCAAGGAAATCTATAAAACAAGGTTGCCATTATTATAATAATCATTCTATTGAATGTCTACAGTGTATGACAGTTTTGTTACTAGACTAGTTCAATACAAATACCACCAAAGTTATTTTTTTAATCAATTATATTTAGAAAGACAAGAGCACTAAATGATTGTATTTGTACCTCGCCAGTGTGTGTGTGTGTGTGTGTGTGTGTGTGTGTGTGTGTGTGTGTGTGTGTGTGTGTGTGCGCGCGCTCGCATGCAAAAGGAACAATTACTACCATAAAGAACAATTGCAGTAAATAAACAAATTAGGTATGAATGTATAATGTATATCTATGAAAGGAAAACTTATTTTCACTTGTAGAGGTACATTTTGTTATGTATTGCAGAAAGTACGTGAAAGAGTGATGATAACAAAAGGAATGAACACAAAAAGCACTTTACAATAAAAATAGCAACATAGTCGCTACCACTCAATCTCTCGAATTAGGTTTAGTTCATGCCCAGTGGCAATGTAAACTGTGTTCCTCTTTTTACTGTAAAAACTGTTTTTTTGTTTGTTCCTATCACTCTTTCCTGCACTTTCATATACAATAACATGTGGCTTAAAAAGTGAAAAGAGATTTTCCATAAAGATTAAAGAACTATATGTAAATAATTAAAAAACACATTCATTTTTAATTTACTTTTTACTTTCTCATGTCAAAAGAAAGTGTTGTAATTGTGAAAATTTTTGACCTAGAGATTATGCTGAATCTTTCATGTTTTATGTGTCCAAACCCAATAAAGTCAATTTTACAATTCTCTCTGTTCCTGGCCACAGATCTTAATTGGTTTGATGGATTTTGTTTAAATTTGATATTTAGATGTTAGACCTCAGGATTTTTTAATTTTATTTTGACCAAAGCCTTCAAATTATAGGTAGTTAGTTTACTGACATGTGATTTTTTTTCAATTCCAAATTTAAAAAAAATGGCTCTTAACAATTTTGTTTAAAATTGATAATTAGTGAGTGTTTCACCTGACAAACACTGTATACTTTTATTTTGGGTAAAAATTCATTAAGGAGTAGTTTACTGAAAAGTTATTTTCAAAAATTTGAAATGTTTCAAAAATCAGTCTAACGATTTTGTTTAAAATGTATATCTGGGGGAATGTTTGACATGACAAACAAAACTGTATACTTGTTTTTTGCAGGAATTTGTTTAAGGGTAGTTTACTGATGTGATTTTTTTTAAAATGAACATTTCAAGAATTGGCTCTAGCGATTTGGTTCAAAATGAAAGTTTTTTAAATTACAAATTACTTAATTAATCGATGGCATTAGAGACTCGAAAGTTCATTGCCGCACTTATAAAAGTATGTCACCTATCTTTTTCAGGTCCATTCTATTGTTATCCTCCCATCTTCATCTAGGTCTTCCCATTGGATTTGCTAATCAATACCCTGAACACGGTTCTAGATTCTCCTAATAATGTCTTGTCATGAATCCAGGGAATGTAACTCATCATTTTGTAAACTCCTCCACTCCCCAGTAGTCTCATCCCTTTTAGGACCAAATATCTTCCTAAGCACCTTGTTTTTGAACATCCTAATTTTGTTTTCATTATGAAAGGAAAGAGACCACGTTTCCCACCCATAGAGAACAACTGGTAAAATTATTGTTTTTGTATATTCTGAGTTTTACATTCCTTGAAAGTAGTAAAGATGTCAACAACTCACTGAATGAGTAATAGCATGCATTCACTGACTGTATTCTTTTCCTAATTTCCACTCTAATATTGTTATTGCTAGTTCCACATTTGTGGCATGTAAATGGAAAATTCTGTAAGGGCCGAACTATGAAATATTCGGGTTTTTTTACTGGAAACTGTGCTCTTTGCCATTGCCAATGACGTGATAGCCGCTGAAAGTGTCATTTCTATTAGGTTTAGTTGGTAGAACCTCCTCTAGGTTAGGAAAAAGCTGAATGTGACAAAGCGCATAACATAGTGAATGCTGAAAGTACCGTTTCTATCGGGTTTAGTTTTTAGACCCACTGCTAGATTTACTGTTTGGTACTTTCATCAGTTTTACTCTATCTCTCCAGGTACTTTTATCGGTTTCAAGGTAAATTCCCAAAAACATCATTAAAAACAAACAAAAAATTTAATTTGGACTAATGCAGTGCAATTCTCATATTTTTTAAGTTTAGGCAAAATTTTAGTTTGGTATTAGTTTTTTGTGTTTTACTTTAAAATCTGGAATTGGCACATACAACCTTTTCCATTTACATGCCACATTTCTTGCAATAGCTTCCATACTACCACCCAACAAAGCTAAATAATTTAAGGTATTTTACAAATAACTTATCTTTGAATTTTTTTTCAAGCCTTATATGTAGGAAATAAAATGAATTGAGCAAAAAAAAATTGTAATAAATAAAATTATATAATAGTATGAAAACATTAGAGCACAAATAAAAGTAAAAACACTAACACATATTTACACTCTTCAAATAGGTGACCTGGAAATTTAGAGGCAAGGTGTCAAATGTCTGTGCTGGGGGTCCGGAGTTCAATCCTCGGTCCCGACACATTTATCTGATTGCCAAACCCTTCCTTCACCTCTGACAAGACGTGTATTAATCACAACTTGTGAATGTGAGGAATGCCAGGCCTCCACCGTGGTTCGGATTCCACGTTAAACTGTAGGTCCTCCATTTCATCTCGTAATCACCTTACCATTACACATTAGCGTAAGTGTGTATAGTCCAAAACGGGTACTAATAATATTAGTAATAATAATCATAATACACTCTTCAATATTTCGATGCTAAACAAACGAGAACAAATAAAAGCAAAAACACTAACACTATTTAAACACACTTTTATTCATTTAAATTATTAAAATAAATTGGCACACTTATTAATTTCATCTGAAAATGTTCCTTATGATCAAAACTGTGTTATTTTATAGATATGTTTCTCAGAATTGCATATAATCTGGTAATTCTAAATGTTTAACTTTACAGCATTGCCAATTGTTTTAATTTTCAAGAGAACGCAATTTTTTTTATTAAATATGACATTTAAATCGAGTAAATTCTATAATAACTAGAATTAATATAAAAAAATTACAAATATCAACAGAAATATAGTGTATCATTATATCATACAAGACTTAAAATAAAGCATGAAAGATTACTTTAAGTTCTGTAAAGTTTTTTGTCCTGTGAGAAAAGAAAGTGTTTATCGCCACTAAGGGAAGAGGGGTTCTTGTCCAAGAAGCAGTCATACATTCAATGTGGTGGTAGAAGAATACCAAGTAAAAGTGTGCAGTTTATTTAATAATAAATCAACAAAAACACTGTGTTCATTTGAAATACTGTCCTCATAAAAAAAATGCTACTCATAAATTGGTTTCCAATTGAATTCCAACCTTTGTGCACTTTGGATAGCAAATGTAGCAATGAGGATTATACTCGGATCTAATATATCAAATGTTTATTAAAATCTTTTAAGTCTTGTGAGGAGGAAAGGGGCAAATTCCCCAGTCATCTTGCCATCCTCTTTTTCCTTGGCTATGCCACTCATTTACAATAGTTCAATAATGTCACAGAACTCTTCTGGCAATATTTCACAAGCCACCACTAAACATGCAAATATTTCCGAAAGCAACCGATGAAATAAAAAACCTAAAATTTTCATGAAACATACAATCAAATGTTGACTTAGTTCTTTATTCACATAAAAATACCATTTGTCAGCTCTGATATTTCTGCAGCCCTCATTACAACAGGAAGCTTTGATGTGAATGTCTAATGCCCTGATATTGTATTTAAGTTTTATCATTTGCTCTTTAAAAAATGCAATGAATGACCCTGGTATTCCTTTCACCATCCTACCTTCCTATTGTTTCAATTGAGCGAGGCTCTGCTATATTGGATTCAGCATAGGTTAGAGTTAAATTTCAACTTGCAGCAATGAATAACTTTATAAAATTTATATTCATTTTTTTAATGAATTTTGACTTGCGTTAAAAAAAAATTTTATGTGGACAAAGCAGAGTATAATAATTATGGATTATCTAAGGGAATGCAACAGCACAGGGTGTCTACTGAGTTGGAGAAACAAAAATTAGTGACTTTCGCTGACCTTTTTTGACCACAAAAGTCCTTTGGTAAACAGTCTAACATTATATAATGCATATATAGGCATAATTCACTCACACGTAACATTAAACTTTATAATCAGATGCCGAACATTAACTTTGTCCGCTTGGGACATTGAAACAATTTTTTTTTTAACTTTATGACTAAAATATTGAAAATTCTCGACTTTTCAGGAACTTTAGTGACCTTTTTTTTTTTTTGCAAAGAGTGACTTTTTTGTAACTTTTGTGATCCACTAGACACCCTCCTTGGNTTTTGCAAAGAGTGACTTTTTTGTAACTTTTGTGATCCACTAGACACCCTCCTTGGTGAGGGAATGGAAACCCACTCCCAGTGTCCCAGGAGGGTCTAGCCAATAAGTGCACACCAAATTGCTAATCTGACCACTGTTGATTACTCTAATTAATACTTAACACACAAAATTGAGAAATCTACATCACATAATGGAAAGTAATTTATATTTAACAATAATTAAAAGTGAAACTGAAAACCAGCCTAGTGGCTGTAAAACAATACCAATTGAATTATTTTAAAATAAGAGGTCAAATAAATTTAGTGGAATATATCTTATTTACACTAATAGGATGCCAATAAGAAGGCTAAAATTTAAAAAACTTGGTGGAAGAAAAACCACTCAGTACTAGGCCAAAATTTGAACCATGACCTACCTATTACCAGTGATTAGGTCTATCGTGAGAGTTATGCAGGCAACCCAAATTTAATTTGTGAATTTATAAAGTATAAGTACATACTTACGACCATACAGTCTAAGGCATTAGCCTCACCTCTTGGCTCCAGGCTAATGTGGGTATACTTCTTTTAAACTATACCCTCATTTCCACTGCTTAGATTAAAATGAAAACTGTCAAAGCAAATAATTATAAGTCATCAATCATCATCATTAACTGTTTCTGGCCTGTACCCAGGTCAATTTAGTAAAATGCCTCCATCTTTATCTTTCCTTTCATTTGTACAATATAGTTAGCGCTCCTCCCATCAATTCAGCATAAGGAACCAAATACTACCAACACACCTTACCAAATTATTTAAAATAGTTTTCTTTGGTAAATTTCTGTTTTAAGTTCTTTCTTTTCCTAGTTTTTCCCTCTTTCGAGCACTTAATATAAACTTATCATGGGTTGTGATTTAATTCTCATTCAAAGGTGCCATATATGTTTTTGTTAAAAAACAAATAATAGAATCACAATATTAAATATTTTCAAAACTTTACATCATTTAATTAAAAAAGTACCAATGCCTGAATAGTCTTTCACATTAAAGAACTTCGCTACGTCACCAGTCTGACACCTTGTGCAAGTTTGGAACTTTTCAAAGTGGAAATTCATAGGCATTGTCAGGGTTCGTCATCCACTTGTCTGGAGAACGAACATTTTATGGACCAATGGCCCTGTGCCTGTCTCACGGGGCAACCCCCGCCCTGGGCCAAACTTCCATCAGCAGATGTATATTCTTCCCTTCATGTGTGCTGGACTCACACGGAAGGTACTATCTACGAACCGCTTACACCTAATTTCATTGCTGAGGTAAATGCTTGCTTACTATTGAGCAACAGCGTTGTCATTCTTTTGTTTTCCGTGATCAGTCTTTCTTCGAATGTATATCAAATTTGGCAATGCTGGGCTGTCGTTGTCAATAATTGGTGCTTCTTCCTCCAGCACAGTCGTAAAGTTACAGTAGTCTGAGTCTCGTGTTCCTAATAGCTAGCTCAAAAATATTAACTAAATAAACACCTTTTTTTTTTTGCTCTAAGGTTGTGGAATTATAGTTTTATGTGCATATTAATATATTTATTTGAATAATAGTGTATTGTTAACAATTAAAATAAAACAAAAATTATGGAATCTTCGGCATGTTACAAACAATTACATTCTAAGAGGAAAATATTAAGTAGTAAAGAAATGGTAGTGGTGTTAAGAGTCTACACCTATTTTCATAAAGACAGAACTTGTTCAGTAAATCAAGCGGCGATGCAGACTACAGAAGCTACAGGTGTGTCTTATAAGTTAGTAATCTCTATTAAACAAGAATGCAAATCCCAGGGAAAGTTATTGACACCAATCATAAATATAAATAACTCCACTCAAATGAAGTGTTTTAATAAATAAGACACTTTTACTAAAGCAGCAATTCGCAGAAAGGTACATTCACTTTACTGTAACAATCAATTACCTAACCTAAAGATAATTGATAATGATAGTGACCTTCCTAATTTTTCATTAACAACACTTCAGAGGTTTCTTAAAGATATTAGCTTTAAATTCATTCGACGAAAGTGTAACTCTTTGCTTCTAGACAAAGATAATATTATTGCGTGGCGACATTGCTACTTAAGAACTATTAAAAAGCTCAGAGAAAGCAACAGGAATATTGTTTTCACAGACAAAACCTGGTGCAATTCCGGACACACAAATTCAAAATCATGGATTGACACAATTGCATCATCCTCACAAGCAAGGCGAGAAGGCCTAACTACAGGAAATAAGCTTCCCTCTGGAAAGGGTTGGCGTGTCATTCTTGTCCATGCAGGTAATGAAAATGGTTTTATACCCGGTGCAGAGCTTAATTTTCATGGGAAAAAAGATGGTGACTATCATGATGAAATGGATGGAAAAATGCATGAAAAATATTTTAGAGAGAAGCTGCTTTCAAATATACCATCAGTGTCATAGTTCTATACAATGCATCCATTCCTTCTACGATCAGAGAAAGAATTCCAACCAATAGTAACAAGATTATTATTCAGTCCTGGCTCACCAGTAAAGGTATTTCTTGGGAAGAAACTATGAATAAGATGGAGCTTGTAGAAATTTTGGACAAAGTACGAGGCAATTATGAGCGTAAATATATTATTGACAAGATCACTAAAAGTGCTGGACATGAAGTTCTACGATTGCCACCTTATCACTGTGAGCTTAATCCCATTGAAGGAACTTGGAGTCAAATTAAAATATATTTTGCTCAAGAAAACAATACATTTAATGATGTTCATCGCCTACTAGGAGTGAGAAATATCACAAAAGAACACTGGCGAAATCATGTTTATCATGTAATAAAAGTTGAAGCAACAATGTGGGACATAGACAAGCTCATAAAAAAACTGTATGACAGTGTCTAGCTAAATTTGAAGGACAATTCCTCAAGCTCTTAAATTGATGATAGTGACACTGATGTAGGAGTGGTACCATTATCTGATTAAGAACAAGTAAGAATGTAATTTATATCATTTAGTATGAAATGCATATTGTAATATATTGTTTGTATATTAATTTTGAGGAAAAAATCTGCAGTTCCCTCAGCTATGAAATTAGGTGCAGTGTGTAGCGAGTAGGGGGGCCCAGCTCTCATTTAGCCACCCTTCATAATAAATCCACCGAATGTTTACCGGGAGCTGCCACGAATTTTAGATGAGGAACATCCTCCATACAGAGAGGAAGCCTCTTGTCCCGTCCAGCTCAGTTCAGGCGCCACAAGGGCAAGATAGACTCCATCCCATGAGCTTCCAACCCTCGACTTGGCATTACCCCATCATTCACTACAATGCAATAGCAGATTTTTGCTTTGTGGCACAATATGAACCTTGCCTTGTAAGGTTTAGCATACAAAAGTTGCAGTTATTTTGACCAAACAGAATTAACTTGTAGTCTCCATAAGAAAACTAAACTTATGCATTGAATTGGTAGCATTTCAACCATAGCAAAAACATAACACACGTAGCAGCTTTTTCTCTACACTCCTTATTTACCTTATTTGCTCTCAAGCACCAACCTGCTATAGCATATTCACGTTTACTTCTGGCCGTTCAGCAACAAATTTCGAGTCGTGTTAAAACTTTAGTAATTCAAAGAAACATTCCTTTCGCCAGTATCAAGCATGTGAATATGAAATAATAAAAATAGGTGAAACGGAGACTATGGACCTACTTCAGTGGCTGCGTAGTCTTAAGGGATTACTCTCAAAAAACTGAACTGCTGATGAGATGGATGTCAGGGATCGAATACCTGTTTGGTGGTTTTTTTGCACAAATCCGGGTACACATCCTCTAAATTCGACCTTACTCATTTATCATAATTAGTGCATATGCGTACAACTTGAATATATAGTAAGACAAATGCTCTAGACTATAGTATTGCGCCTGGCGGTTGGCTACACATGGTCTTCGCATGCTCCCCTTTCAGCAGATACAAGGATTCAGAAGTAGCTATGTCCTTTTCATTTTCAAGACTGTTTAGAAAAGCCACTTAGCAATTGGTTAGATTGGTAAGTTGTGCATTTCAGTAGAAATTTGGACAACTATGTGCTGTCCCAATTATTTAAATATGCAGGTAGCCTGGATATATTCAAATTAGGACTGCAAGACCAACAATATTTATTAATTGCAAAGTAATTAACCATTTTGGTGAATGTTTGATGCAAGTGTTATGGTACTATTAGCCAGGGGTTCTGAAACAAGGGGCGGCAACCCCGTTTCTAGAGTAATTGGAACTACCTTAAGGCCCCCTCCCCCCCCACCCAAATATTTCCCATGCATATTCACAACACTTGTGTAACCTGTCACCATCAGCTACAAAATGTTAGTCAAAGAGGGTCTTCTCCTTACATTACCTAAGTTTGTTTCAAAAGACTTTACACTGTGATTTCCCTGCCAGGTAGATGTGAGCTCTACTTTATATTACATTAAGTAAATCACACACAGAGACAATGTGAGCTCTGAGCAAGCTTATTCTACTCAAGTATAGCCATTCTTGTGTGAAAGGGTGTGACTACTGACTAATAAAATATAAAAGTTGGCAATGCTAGTGGTAGACTTTCTCTGAATTTACATGACCTTTTCTTTCTTATTTAGTCAATACATTCCCTTTGTAAAGTTGTTGTAGTTAAAATTAAAAATATTTTTAAGGATTACTTGATTGTTATGCTCTTAGGTGGTTTTTAGAACAGTATATTTTACAAGTTTTTAGTAATAAAATGTATCTATTTTAAGAATAAAGATAAAGTCTGTTAGGTGCACTTTACTATTTATCTAAATATTTAATTGGGTGTTTTAGTGTAATTGACAGCGCTGCATTAACCACTAGGCAGGTGCTTAGGACGCGAGATTTTCAGGGACACAACATTTAAAAAAATCAAATTATTTACATCAGTGCCCTTTCTGAGATATGTCATGTGATGTGAAATTAAAACCCTTGTCTTCAACATGAATCAACATAATTCTCACTAAAACACCCCACACAGACTCGGCTGTAGTCTAAGCTTGTTATAGAATGCTAGTATATTGTTTTTGCTTATATTACTCCCAATAATAATAGAATACTGAATGCATTCTACACACAAAAATATATTTCATTGCCTTATTAAAAAAATTATATTGTTCATACCAAAGGGTAATAATGGGACTTTACTGAACCAGATTAGATCAATTAAATAAAATTTTACACTTGATTTGAAAGTTTAATTTGGACACTAAGAAAGTCATTTTTCACACTTCAGGTTAAAATTTTATTTTTGGCCATCTTCATCCACCCTACTAAAATTAAGCTGGAAATTTGATCAAGAGTATTCTTGTGGTTAGAATAAATATTTAAATTTGTTTAAACCTCTTTCATACATTGTAAAATTATATTTGAATATGTGGTTTTTAAATTAAAGGTTCATCAAGTTATCCTCCACAATATGATCCTTGACGAGGGTTAATAGTACATGGAACTAGAAAACCGAGGGTGTTTGGGGTGAAAGGGAAATGTCAATAAAATCAGTCACTAGAATTTGCAGATATTTTTGCAATAATCTGTGAAATACAAAGAGCATAACCAAATGTAAACCATCAGTTTTATCTCCAATTCATGAGATGTTTTTATCTTGGTGCCTAGAACTTGGTAGAGAAAAGAGAAATTATATTTTTAAGTGTTCCTATTAAAAACTGGGAAAGTATGTGTTCTTTGATTTGAAAAACCTTGGGAATTTCTAAAGGCTTTAAAGTGAGGTCTTGTTTAAAGTGTTAAAAAAATCCCTTGCACTTGAGAATAATATAATTTTAAGATGAAACGATGCCAGAATGCAAGTTCAGTATTTAACGATTAGGCTTACACACTGTAAGAGTAAACCACCTTAATATCTGTACAATTACCAAACTAACATTTACTAAAAAAATATTCATGCATAAACTCATGGGATTGTCTGATTATTTTTTATGTACTAGAGGTGGTAACTAATGGGAGTTGAATACAGGAAGGTGTTAGTATAGGAAAATGTGTTCCAGTTTTTTTTAATAGCTAAATCAGTTCTTGCATGACTCGGGACCAAATCAAAATGTGATAACATGAAATCAAGAAAAGTGATTACTTTTCAAATTCCCTAACAGGTTTTTCATACATTTTTTTAAAAACAATTTCCCTGATCATGTTTTACTGGTTTGTATAACTGTTGGCCACTAAGTATGAATCAATCTTCAAGGCACACGTTGGAATTACACTTAATTTCATAGCTGAGGGAACTGCAGGTCTTTTGGAGAAAATATGTATCTTCTCTCTCTCTCTGTTAAGGGTTGCCAAACCCTCTAGCTTTCGGTTGTTGGGAAGTGAGGGGGGAGGGTTTACTTGGAAATCCCTCATTGTAAACAATGCTGCATGGGGAGGTTGGGGGGTTCAATTGACAGGTAAAAAAAAATTCCTATCTGGTGTACAGCCTTTTCTAGAAACATTAACTATTTCCACTATCATATTTTTTTCACGATTGAAGTTTGTTAACCTTTTTCTATTCCCCACATAATTATGCTTAAAACTATTTATGTATAAAGCTTTTTCCCTCATAATTAATATACAAATATAATACAACATACATTCTATATTCAATGCTATAAATTCCAATCTTGTTCTTAATCAGAAAATTAGGCAGGTCACTATCGATATCAATAAAAGCTTTAATTTTCTTTAGGGTAGCTAATTCATTGTTACTGTAAAGTGAATGTACCTTTCTGTGAATTACTGCTCGAGTAAAACTGTCATTTATCCAAACGCTTCATTTGAGTACAGTTATTTCCTTTTTTGATTGGTGTTATTAACTTCCCTTGGTTTTAATTCTTGTTTAATAAAAATTACTAACTCATAAGACACACCTGTAGTTTCTGCAGTGTGCATTACCACTTGATTTACTGAACAAGTTCCGTCTTAACAAAAATAAGTGTAGACTTTTAACACCATTGCCCTTTCTTTATTACTTAATATTTTTCTCTTGGAATGTAACTTTTTGTAACAAGCCGGCAATGCCATAATTTGTGTTATATTTTACCTGTTAATAATATACTATTATTCAAATATAATACAATACAAAAAACACAACCAACACATAAAGTTACACACAAGATCTTAACGTGATCAATCAAAAATATTTTCTACAGAGTATTACTAAAATATGAGTGTTTATTTAGTTAATATTTTTGAGCTAGCTATTAGGAATACGAGACTTAGACTACTGTAACTTTACGACCGTGCTGGAGGAAGTAGCACCAATTACTGGCAACGACAGCTTTGATCACGGAAAACAAATGACAACACTGTTTCTCAATATTAAGCATAGTTCTCTCAGCAATGAAATTAGGTGTAATATTGTATGTGACCTGCACTGGTGAGCACGTTGACAAAGGTGTCTGTCCCAGCAATGAGGTGGTCCAGGCTCAAATGCACGTTAAGATTAATAAGGAACAAATCAGAACAGTGGAGATATGCAGTATTGATGTTGCTTTAGTTTTTTTTTTCATTACTCATGCAATACTTGATCGAATATTCTCTCGTGAATTTGATTTAGTCCTCCGGTCCAACTAAACCAAGTTTACACACATGTGCATTAGATGACCTAATAATGCCTTATTTTCCGTTTCATGGTCAAATTCCCGATTTTTTCAAAGCTTTCAAATTCCCAGATTATTCCAGGTTTGTGGCCACCCTGGCTAAGAATAGATTAAAACATTTGTTTTGTGAGGGAGTTCTGGCAAAGAAATAAAACAGCACAAACACGTAATTACCTTGAAACATTTATTTGGAAAGTTCAGCAAGATATTACAATTTTTTCCCCAGTAGTTAACAAAAATGTCTGAATGGATCAGTCGTCTGCTGTCAGTAAAATTTGGAAACAAGATGAGCAATCTGAAACAAAGAAACTATAATATTTAGTTAAAAATATGCTACCCAATATAAGTTGCAATAAAAACTTAACTTATTACTGGGAGTGAAAGAAAGTATACTTACAAGAGAAGAAGTAACTACTTGGACCTCGCCCTCATCTTCCTCCTCTTTCGCTTCAACCTCCGCATACGCTTCTTCCTCCACTGCAACACAAATATATTCAACAAATATGAAAAATTGCTAGGATTAATTAACAAATTAAGCAAACCAGTTAAGGTCTTTAATTTAAGATTTTCTATTTTTTAGGACAAAATAAATAGAAAATTTTCTTTTTAGTAAATAAGAGCAATTTAATTTTCAGGATATAGTTAGTTATCTCTGATATTAGTCAGTGGACACTGTGGAATGTAACCAGGGCATTTTCAGGCTCAGGTGTTTATACATCGAGTCGTGCAACTGTCAATTTTGGTGACCTGGTGGTCTAGGGGTAAGGTGTCAGACTTCTGTGCTGGGGTCTGGGGTTCAATCCTCGGTCCCGGCACAGATTTAT
>CABFWO010005069.1:0-21999 GCA_902155825.1 Timema genevievae
AAGCTTTAGTGTTTGACTATATTCTTCCCAACATCACCCCACTGATGAGCTATCTTTCCCACAGGTGGACACCAGAGGTTGTTCTGTTTGCATTATTTTAATATTGGTCTTGATTGCAAGTGATTTAAACTATAAAACTGGATACATAGTTTAAATACACTAATAGCTGCAGGATAGGTAGGGTTTGTACCTCTGACTCTGACAAGAGAGGCCAAGGTTTTATTCTATCCGGGCTCACTATGAATAATATTATGTGTATTTAGAGTTTTGAAATACAGATCGAACCAAACGGTGCATCGTGGTGTGGTTCTCTGTGTTCTGTTTAAAATAAACCCAGTATAATCAAGAAAAATTTAAAACATAATGTTTTACTGTGTTTAGTAAAATACAATGAAATTGTAAAGCATCTATTTCCAAACTAAAAAAAACTGTGTCTGATTTCAAATTCGTTGTTGTCAAATTAAGAATGGCAGCTATACTACCATATATTTTCTGGTTCGAGTGAGATCTTGTATTTAATTTCCCCGGTAATCGTTCGTGAGCTGGCCTCTTGAAACTTGTTATTTTATTTTTTGAATAATATACATATTAAGCAATTTGGTTTATTCACGGAGATGCCTTTGAAGAATAACATATATTTCATATTAACTTTAGCGGGCTCTAGGAGTTTTAGTGAAGTACATACTGAAGCGTTACTTGGCCTCACTTTCTAAAATAAGGGTACAATCCATATTGTGTTTTTTTAGTATTTATGATCCTTAAAAACTAACAGTAAAGAACAGAACAAATTTTAAAGGATCTCCCCGAACCAAGTAGCAACTTTTTTAAGTGACAATGGAAAGCGACCTTGAGCGATTTCTTTCTAAGTGGGGAAATCGTTCAAGGGTACAGGATGAGGGCTGCAAGAAGCCCCCGTGGTGGCTTTGTAGAAACCACTAGCGATAACACCAGGAGAGTGGACGTGTGTTAGAAGCTCACGAAGTCCAAGAGAGAGAAAAACTTGTTACTCCAACTCAACCTCTATTATTTATATTATTTATTTCATAACTAACACGAGTGTGCAATAAATGAATCCTAAATAATAATTTGTGATCTTCAATTCATATTATCTTTCAATTAAATCAAACCCAGTTTAATCGTTGACATGGAACGTTAAACTACCTGACGCATGAACACAAGATATTTGAATATTTAAATCTAGTGCTGATATATAAACTTAAACGCACTTAAATCTAGGGTGATCAGGTGGTACACTAAGCCAGCTAGGACCCGAACAAAGATTACCGTGAAAGATACGACCTTGTTCCATCAGAGCTGTAGGAGTCTGCCTGATATGATATCGAATTAAATTTCCATGTAAGCGTCAAGAAGGCAACGCCGTTAAAATAAGATGATAAGACGTGGATCAAATAAACAAAGAGCATCTTTTTAAACGTACAAATTAAGGAGAAAAATACTAGGGGTGTCCCGATGCAGATACAGAAGAATCGATATCGGGCGATTATTAGTGAATAGGCAGTTAGTCGTAATCAGCGATTATTATATAGATTAATTTTAAAAGTAAAATTTTAATCAAAATTTTCTAGGTAGGAGTTTAGTGATTAAAATTTAAAAAAAAACATATACACATTGTATCTGGATTGCGGGCTATGCAAAGATTACATATTAAATAACCAGATAAAGAAATATAAGTTCAAACCGTGGATAAAAATAACAATCTAGTTCCAGCTTTCGCCGGTTATGCATAAAATATATTTTTGTATGCATACAAACCTTTTGTATTAATTACATTAACTGTTATCATTCTCTTAAGCTTATTTCCCAATAGTTATATAATAAATAATAGATAATCGGGATTAATCAGTGTAAATAATCGTAGCATGTGCAATTATTTTAAACAATCGGAAATCGGTATCGGTAATCGGTATCGGTAATCGGTTTAACTGAATCGGTACACCTCTAAAAAAATACTAGAATTTAAAGTTTCAAGAATAACTAACATCCATTGTAATTTGTTAATTTTATAATCTACTAATTTGTTGTCATTGTTTCAGAGTATAGCTCAGGTAGTAAAGGACAAATCTTACTTCACCAGGATGGGCTTGAACATATTAATACGCCAAACTGACACAAATCCATTAGTCGCCATGACAGCCAAAGAGTTTATGTTTGGCTACGAGAGTTCCCTGGTTTCGTTGGGTAACAAACTCATGCCCTCCTGGATTAGATTTGACAAACTTGGACTCATCGATAGGGTAAGTGATTGTCTTCTACAAATATGGTGGTGTCATATAACAGTGAGCTACTGTAAACAAATTCTTAATGCCATATGCACTACATAAAAGTTTTAAATTCCAAATGCACTATAACAAAGTTTTTCATGCCAGATGCGCTATTAACAGGTTTTTCATGCCAGATGCACTATTAACAGGTCGTTCATGCCAGATGCACTATAACAGGTATTTCAAGCCGGATGCACTATTCAGGTTGTTCATGCCAGATGCACTATTAACGGGTTGTTCATTCCAGATGATCTAACAAAGTAAGATGCTTCATAAGAAGGTTTTTCATGACAAAAGCAGGTTTTTTATTATGAAAGAATCACTGTAACAAAGTTTAGCATCTAGGATTCACTACATCAAAGATTTCAATGCCAGATGCAACATAAAAAAGTTTCCAAGTCCATTTGTAATATAGAAATATTGATTAAAACCATATATAAATACTAAAACTGGGTTTTTCATGTCATGTGCCCTATAATAAAGTTTCTCTAAGCAATTAACAGTATATTATAACAGAATTTCCTGGATATGTATACTATACAGAATTAATCATGCCATATACACTATAATCAAGTTTTCCATACCATAACCCATTTGCTCTATGACAAAGTCTATCAAGTCATGCACACTATAACCAAATTTATCAAGTCATGCACACTATAACCGAGTTTCTCAAGTCAAGCTTACTATAACTGAGTTTCTCAAGTCAAGTGCACTATAGCAGAGTTTTCAAAGTCATGCGCAATATAATAGAGTTTCTCAAGTCATAATCACTATAGAAAATTTATCTACTCAGCGGAGGTTGACGGATTTTTCTTGAGCGATAAAAATATGTAGCACAATTTCCTTCGGAGGGGAAGTAAAGCAATTGGTCCAATGTTGATTGTGCCATGTAAAAGATTTTATTCATTCGAGATATTTTATGAACGCACTCTGAACCGACTTATCATATCACCACACGAAAATTTCTATGAATGAGAGTGAAAGACCCACCAATTTTGCTGTAAGGCTTTACTTCCCCTACGAAGGAAGTTGAAGACCTACTATGGAATTTTATCGCTCAAGAAAAATCTATCGACCCCAGCTGGGTTTGATCTCACGAACATCGGGTCCTGAGGAGAGCAATTTACCCAAAGCCATTGAGGTCGACTCTCTCATAGACACTCAGTGTGTAAGGCACCACACTTCTGGAAATAGCCAAGTACATGGGGTCTCTCTCCACCAGATGGTGCAGGCGTCAGTAACCAGCTGAAGGGCTAAAAGCATGCCCAGCAAAGGATGCATATAAATCACATCAAACAAAGCTTCAGGTTGTGGACTTAAGGCGATTAGCCCTTTTCATTTGGCGTGGAAATTCGGAGCCATGGGAACAAACGGTTATCTTCAAGAATTTGTAAATGTTTTGCAATTTTATTTTCGTAAATGGTTGATTCAAGAATAGAAGCATGTCGATTAAGTTAACTTTTTATCCACACACCTCCTATATACTTTTAACAGTTATCAAATATCAATAAAATTGACATTTTTCAATAGAATACTCCGGCTTCATAACAAAAAATAAGAAAATGCAACAATTAGTAAACATCAATACATTATCTTAGAAGGGGTGTTGAAAATAAACATAAAAATTTCGCTGGTTCTCGAGAAAACTGATATTTCCAAACGCATGATTTTCCCGCAAGACCTGTCCGGTAGCTAGCGCCATCTACGGTTTCCGTGATCCATATGATCTTGTTGGCGCGGAAGCATACTTTGGTCGGTTGTGAAGCCCCACCACGCCGTTCACCCTCCCACCAACCAACCCACAAAATAGGTTTTAGACTTGCACTTGACAAGGCCAAGGGCCTTAAGGAGATGTAATTTATTACATAGAGTTATCTTCAATTAAAAAATCATGTTAATGTATTTGTTTCAGATGTACGATTTCAAGGGCGACATTGCCACAGTTTACACAGGGGAGAATGACATCAGACTGACAGGTCAGCTAGACACTTACAATGGAGGACATTATCTACCCCAATGGGAAGGTGAATGTGGGAAAATAAATGGATCGAGTGACGCAACCAAATTTAAATCCTATATTGAACCCAACGATACGCTCGTCTTCTTTAGGAAATCTGTCTGCAGACCTATGCCACAAGTAAGTCATTTGAAAAATTAAACATCACTAAGTTTAACGCCAATGTTATTTGTTTTTTTATCATTGCGTCCTACTACCCGTTCAGGCTATACGCATATGCACTAATTAAGATAATGTGTTAGGGAAGGGGAAGTTTGATTTTAGATGAAGTGTATCCACATTTGTGAGGAGGGAGTGTGGGGAAAACCATTTAGGGAAAAACTCCCTCAATACACCCAACTGGGATACAAACCCAAATCTTCTCGTAATTGAAGGAAAAGGATAAGGCCTAGTAAAGCTATAAAGTTGGAGTAGAGTTAAGTAAAGTACAGAACGTAAAATATCTTGGAAGCTTGATTGAAGTGAAAGGTGGAAGTAGAGAGGATGTAATGAGAAAAGGACAACAGGGAGAGTTGTTTTATATGTGTGTAAGAGACCTGCTATGGAGAATAGAAGTGTCCTTGAACTGTAAGGAAGTGTTGTACAGGGCGTACTTTGTACACATTGTCACATATGCAGCAGAAACATGGACATTGAATGTAAGAGAGACTAGGAAAGTGGAGGCCATGGGAATGAAGTTTGTGAGGATAATGCTAGCTAGCTGTCATGAGGAGAAACAAGGTTAAGAATGAAGTTATTTGGGAAAGAGAGGGGGGTACAGGGAGTACATGAGATAGTAGAGGAAGCAGGGCTGAGATGTTGTGGAGTGGGTTCAAAGTTATTAACAAATTATCTTAAGAGTACACGGGCTAAGGGGGTAGTTTAGAGGAAATGTGCCCGCGTTAGTGTGGAGAAAGGATTGGAAAACTATAGTGGTAGATTCTGAATCGCTCATTTTAAAAAGAACTTTACTCCAAAGTCCACTTTTTTCAGGAGATAAAAAAAACATTTTGTAGCATTAGTAGAAACATTTAATAGATTTCTAATTCCACTACAAATAAAACTATAGCAACTGAGATGTTACAGAACAAGTGTTTATTTAGATAAATGTATCTCTTTTACTATAAAAATATATAAAATATGTAATAATGCCCTTTATTAAGTTAACATATGGAATAATGCCCTTTCTAATGTGATCAAAGTATGTTTAGGTTTAACCTAAAATATGAAATCTTCCAAAGGAGTATACTACTAATACTTTCATTGCAGAACTTTGAAAAACTAATAATAAAGGCTTTTCATCATTGTTATTTATAATTAAACAAAACAGTATTACAGATTAGAGCCTATTATACACAACACTATAACAATCATTAACCATCACTGTTACTTGATTTATAGTCTACTGGCTGAACATTGAGAGATGAATATCATTACTAAAAAAACACACTAGGCCTAAATAATAACAAATGTTCTGCACACAATTGTAATAATATCAAACACATTTTTGCAACAACAGGAATAAAGCCTTTTCTTAACTGCTATCTGAAATGGCAGTGCCTCCATATGAATAGTTGGAATGAATCTCTTTCTATAAAGAAACATGCGCCCACGTTATATTAAACCAGATATGGCAATATCTCATTTTTTTTTAGTTTTGGAATAAAGCCCTTTCTAAAATGAGCGATTCTGTTTTGGAAAACACCCTTAGTTACCCCAGTTGGGAATCGAATCGATACTGGCTGTTAGTTGACTCCTGTGCTAAAATAAATGAACCAAACAATTAAAAGAACATGACATTTATTAAAAACAGGATATTACTCTATGAGTTGTTTTTATATTTTAAACTTGGAGGAAGATTAATTCATGAAATTAAAGCGTTTCTTTTCTCGAATAATTCAGACACTGAATATTTTATTCACTTACTAAGAAAAAAAAAACTGCGAACTTAGTTTTCCTAAGAACAATTGTTTGGACTGGATTTCCGGTGACGGGGAGATTTGAGTTCGAATCTTGGTCAAATATCCGAGGCTGTTTTTTCCTAAATGGTTTTCCCTTCTCCGTACACGCAAATATGGGTATACTTCCTCTAAATTCAACATTTATAGTGCCTAGCTTATTAACGTAGTTATTACATATACGTTTAACCCGAACGGATAGGCAATGCCAGAAACAATAATAATATAAACCCGTAGAATAAATCATTGTTTTTTGGTGTTTTTTTCCCCCCTTTAACCGCATCTTAGCACCCGTTTGAGTTATAAAACACCTACATTATTTACGTTAATACTTTATGGGTGAGTAAGGTATGATTTATTAAATAAATGTACCCGCATTTACGTGATTGTGTCGCGATGTTTGATTGTAGGTTCGTACTGGAGGAGCAGTGATTAAGAATGGACTGATGGCGTATCGTTACACGTTTAAAGAGGATGCCCTTGACAACGGTGCCAGGAACCCGGAAAACAAGTGCTACTGCAGAAACGGACATTGCTTGCAAGAGGGCCTTGTGGATGTAACAGAGTGCTACTATGGTGAGAGCTCGATCCTTTTTAAGGTGGGGATGTAGAGGACGATATGAAAGGTCAGAGTTTTTGCAGTTTTTACAGCAAAACATGTTTTTGGACCAAATAAATAAAATTTCGCTTTATTAGAAACATTGAGTTTAATTTTCTTCAGATGGTGATATCAACAGTTGTTGAATATCTGTCATGAGCATAACTGCCTTAGATGACAAACTTTTTAAATGAAGATAAAACTTTTTCATTAAATTCCAGGACAACCTTGATAGATATTCAACAACTGATGATATCATCATCTGAAGAAAATTAAACTCAATGTTTCTACTGGAGAAATATTTGGTTAATTTTGACCAAAACAATATTATGCTATAAAAACAGCAAAAAAAAAATAGCCCTTTTCTCGCGTACCCTACATCCCCACCTTAATACCATTCCAAAGCGTATTTAATTGAGGATTGATAGTTTATTGATCCGATTAGTTATGTGCTTAATTATTCCTATAATTGACAAAAACACAAATGGTACGACCAAATATGAACTCCTTTCTTGTTTAAATACATTAAATGAAACTAATTTAGCTGCTGTGTCAAAGCATAAAGCATCTGAAACTTCTATATAGAACATCCGTGCTTGGACGGGTGGTAAGTGAAAGCTAGCATAAGGTCTTTATTGCAAACATTGACTGAAAGTACCTAAAATCAACCTATTCATAAATACTTATTATTTGCTTACTAATACTATATTATCAATAAAAAGTGTTATCTAACGAGTCTAATAATACTTACCAAATGATTACTGCATAATTGGCATTTTAGTAAAGTTTTGGAAGAACAGAATATATTAATAATTCTATTAAGTTTTTTGTTTTGTTGCTGTGGCAAGAATATGTTTTATAGTATATTAAATAATAAATTAAAAATATTACAGTAACACTTGTATGTTGTTATAACTGGCCACCAAAATAAAACAAAAGGTATTTATGTATATACAATATGTACATTGGCCTAAAATGTTTTAGCAGGTATTAATTAAAAATATATATTTTAATACAAATAATTGGTTATCATACTAAACTTACTGGAGAGTTTTAGTTTTAAGCCATTTGCTTTTCTGTATATTAAAGCTAAGTTGAAAGAGTCATTGATTAGGTCATGTAGGAGTTGGGTGAGGGAGGTGTTAATTAATCATTATTTGCAACATTAAGGTATTGATTTCAATATTTTCGATTATTTTCTATGCAGGGGGAGGGTCTATCACCCCAATGCCCCACACCCTTTATCCGCCACTGTTCTGAAGTAATCTTCTTACAATTTCTCTTAATTCCAGTGATTGGGGGAACTAGTCTCCCAAAATAACCGGTGTATTATATAACAGGCGTGTACACAAAATACTAGTGGGGAAACCTGAAGATATAAGATCCGTTGGTAGGCCAAGACGTCGATGGGAGGATAGTGTGAAAATATATTTGATTTCGGTTGGTTGTCATGTTAGAAATTGGATTGAGTTAGCTCAGGCTAGGATTGAATGATGAGATTACGTTCTGGCAGCTTTGGGATTTCAAGTTCCTTAAGACCACAGAGTTAGTTAGCTAGTTAGAACACAGTAAACCACACTATGATGATACGTCTGGTTCTAGCTTTGTTACCTGCCTAAGTTTGGTGTTATCCATGGGATGAGACGGGCTCTTAAGACGTCTGATTCAAGTTGTATTACCTACCTAAGTTAGGTGTTATCCGTGGGGTGAGACGAGCTCTTAAGACGTCTAGTTCAAGCTGCATTACCTACTTAAGTTAGGTGTTATCTGTGAGGTGAGACGGGCTCCTAAGACGTCTGGTGATATCTGTGGGGTGAGACGGGCTCTTAAGATGTCTAGTTCTAGCTGTATTATCTACTTAATTTAGGTGTTATCCGTAGGGTGAGATGGGCTCTTAAGACGTCTAGTTCGAGCTGTATTACCTACTTAATTTAAGTGTTATCCGTAGGGTGAGATGGGCTCTTAAGACGTCTAGTTCAAGCTGTATTACCTACCTAAGATAGGTGTTATACGTGGAGTGAAACGGGCTCTTAAGACGTCTGATTCAAGTTGTATTACCTATTTAAGTTAGGTGCTATCCGTGGGGTGAGACGGGCTCTTAAGACGTCTGGTTCGAGCTGTATTACATACCTAAGTTAGCTGTTATCCGTGTGTTGAAACAGGCTATTAATAAAACATCAATGCTCTTTAAGACAGGTACAATAAAGGTGAAGCCAACGTTCCAACAATGTTTCTATAAACTCTTTTGTTTTCAGGTTTCCCAATAGCTGTGTCTTTTCCTCACTTCTATAAAGCTGACCCAGCTTTACTCGAGGCTGTAGATGGATGTGTACCCGATCCTAAGAAGCATGAATCATTCTTCGTCATCGAACCGGTGAGTGGAAACCAACCAGAGCCTTTGTTGTTGTTGTTGTTGTTGTTGTTGTTATTATTATTATTATTATTATTATTATTATTATTATTATTATTATTATTATTATTATTAATTATTATTATTATTATTATTATTAAAAAGCAAGACCGGGTCTTTCAAATTCAAATCTTAGATACTACATGTCATGTTAATATAATTTTAAAAAAACAGCGTACTGGCTACAAGTGACTTTAGGCGCACATATATAAATACCTATAGGTTATAGTATAAACATGCCATGTACTCATAACCAGACGTTAGGATAGTCAAGTCTCGCAGATTACGGTGGGAAGGTCTTGCAGCGTGAATGGAAGATTCTAGAACCTTGTTCGGGGTATTGACTGGCAAACCCAATAGAAAGAGAGCATTGGGAAGACCTAGACGCAGATGGGAGGATAACATTAGAATGGACTTGAAAGAGATATGGTGTAGTGAGGTAGACTGGATAGAACTAGCTCAAGATAGGAATAGGGCATATGAGGACGACTGGATAGAACTAGCTCAAGATAGAGATAGGTGGCGTATTCTCTTTAAGTGTGGCAATGAACTCTTGAGTTCCTAATGTCATAGAGTAAGTGTATATGTTATTACTTCATTATAATAATCACATTCTAAATTCTACTACCTTAGATTAGAAAAGTTATTACTATTCAGCCCTTAAACGTTTATGTACAAATTATAATCTAATATAGTCTATACTATACCTTAGATAAATATGCTTGTATAAATTATTAATTTCTATTAGGTTAATACACTATATTATTATTTAGCACCGCGTCTTACTACCCGTTCGGGTTATACGCTTAAGTACTAATTACGCTAATGGATTAGGAATTGGGAAGGTTGAATAGAGGAAGTGAACCCGCATTTGCGTGGAGGGAGAGTGGAAAACCATTTAGGAAAAACCACCCCCAGTTCACCCGACCAAGATTCGAACCTTGATCTCCCCATCCTCGGTGGTCTGACTCAACACGACTGGCGCGTTAGCCAACTACGCCACCGAGGTGGATTGATAATACACTATACCCACGCCATATATACTATATATTAAGGTAACGGAATGATTGGTGTAAATGTGAATAAAATACACCATCGTTTGTCAGGGAAAGAACATAAAAATAATGAATGGATAATACACTTTGAGTACTCTCGTTTGGGGAATCGAACCCGAGTCAAGAGTCCAACACGCTAACACACAGCTAGCTCATCTGGCTGTTTACCAGTTTACTAACAGTAACCCACATTGTTGGACACCCGGTAAAAGGCGTCAGTCTCGTTTAACTATGTTATTCCAGTACTTGGAAGGTTGGGGCTCGAAGCACGGCCGGTTGAATTGAGAGGCTAATTTTTTACCTTATTCCTTCACAGGAATCCGGCTACATTTTCTCTTAATTGTACCTTTCTAATCCCTAAGCCTATTGGTGTAAATTAGCGGATATGCAGGACACGTAGTATGACGTAGAGCTGTATTACCTACCTAAGTTAGGTATTATCTATGGGGTGAGACGGGCTCTTAAGACGTCTGATTCTAGCTGTATTACCTACCTAAGTTAGGTGTTATCCGTGGGGTGAGAAGAGCTCTTAAGACGTCTGGTTCTAGCTGTATTACCTACCTAAGTTAGGTGTTATCCGTGGGGTGAGACGAGCTCTTAGGACTTCTGGTTCAAACTATATTACCTACCTAAATTAGGTGTTATCCGTGGGGTGAGACGGGCTTTTTAGCTAGTATCAGTCAATTAAACAAACATTACTAATCAAACAAATTCCCCTTATCAATATCAGTTTAATTAGAGGTGAGTTCGTATTTGCATTCAATGAATCACTGAATTCTCTGTGGACTGATCAGGAAGGACTTAGAGGTCTTAGAGAAATCTGTTTCACTATCACACTTAAACGCCAATGTGCTAAATTGAAAGACAGTGAATAAAACGAGCGGAATATCCTGTGAGGCCTCTAGTTTACCTGCTTATAGCATTTTCCCTCTTCCGCTGACGAGTATTAATGCTTGCGCCTGGACAACATTGACCTGTATTTCAAAATTGTATTTTATTCTTGTTTCCTATTTTAGATAGACATATACTTCCACTGACTTTTTTAATTTACATCCTTGCATGAAGAATCCTAAGGACATTTCCTCCGTGAATAATACAAATGCCTTAAGATGATGATTTTATGTATAGCCTGAACAGTTCTTAAGACGTGGTGATAAAAAATATATAGATGATTTTTACAAGAAAACAAAAATACTATTTAAATTGTGACAATGTACGACTATTTTTAGAATTATTAAAAAATGTATGGCTTTGGTTTAAAATTTTATATCATTAAAACTCCCCGAGTAAAGCGTAAATACAATAACCTGATACATCCTGTCATGACTTGCCGTGATGTCACAAGTAGTAAACGTAATTAATAAATTTTGTTTATTTATTTCAGAACTCCGGTCTTCCAGTGGATGTCGCTGCAAGGTTCCAAATAAATATGGCTCTAGGAGACATCTCGTCCATATCTCGCGTGGAAAGATTTAAGGATTTAGTCATGCCTATGCTTTGGAGTGAAATCGTAAGTTACATTAGGAAATAAAATGTGTTTTAGTTCAATTGTAACGTTTCTGGGGCTCAGTGGTGAAGTTGAACTCTCAACGGGGTTGACTAGTAGATTATTAGTTCAATCTTCTGGGCTAGTAAATTTCTTCTTTATCACACTTTCTCTTCCCCAACTGAAACCTGAACACTCACATCTCCTTATTATGACTCAGCAATGAAGTTTACTCCGCTATATTTGTTTGAGAATCTTTAATGTCTCTGAGTATTGTT
The DNA here is from genome assembly GCA_902155825.1 of Timema genevievae. Classification (NCBI taxonomy): domain Eukaryota; kingdom Metazoa; phylum Arthropoda; class Insecta; order Phasmatodea; family Timematidae; genus Timema; species Timema genevievae. Next base: position 12,067 of record CABFWO010005069.1, read on the forward strand.
TGTACTCGATATATTATTTCAGTAGTATATATAATCAGATCATTAAATATAACTTTTGGAATTATTTCTAAATGTTCCTTACAAAAAAAGGCTAAAAAAAATTCGATGTTTCATATTGAAAGATCAGCGAAATTTGTATGTCTTGGACTAAATAAAACTATGTGCTATTGTTAAAATTTCCCAAATGAGTAAAGAATGTGTTGACATTTGTTTCAGAGGATGGAAGGTTTGCCGGACTCCCTTAACAATCGATTCTACCTGTACCTGAACATTCTGCCACGACTTGAAGAAGCCACAGTGTACATCATGTTCCTCGCGGGCGCGAGCTTCCTCATATGGAGTATACTCAGAGTCCTAAGTGGCTGCTGGAATTCGGGGCTAGACTTCCACAAGGAAAGCGACAAAAACCGGAAACATATGAATCTCATAGTGGGGAATGACAACAAGAATAGCATCGTGAAGAGCAACAAAGAGATGGACGTTATTTATGATTCTTTATTAGTAGTACCTTTGTCAGAAGCGAGACTTGATCTTTCCGACGAGGAAGAATTGTCATCAACACAGGATGATGATATAAGCATGCTTGAAGAAGAATTGCTAAACGAAGTCATCTCATAATGATATTAAATATGCTCATTCTGTTAACCACAAACATTGTCGTGCCAATGTTGGGAAATTTAATCACTTGCTTTCTTCGGATGGCAGGAGATTTGGTGTAGCAAAATATAGCTATTGCCGTATTCTTAGAACCAAAGATTTGGTGCTTTATTCACTTACTAATCTTCAGACCACTGAAGATTTAGTGTACCAGAATAGTGCTTTGTTCATCTGTTTCCTTCGGAGATCCAAAGATTCTGTGTATAAGAATAGTCCTGCCTTCAATAACTGTGTTTAGGCAGCTGAAGATTTGGTGTAGGCATATCAGAATAGTACTTCATTTACTTGACGTCTTTGGAGGGTCGAAGATTTGATGTAGCAGAGTAATGCATCCCTTAATAATCTATTGTAGTCATTGTTTTCACTATTGTGCATGTATAGTCTGGGTAAATGTGTCTTAAGACTTGATATTCATCTGGATAACTCGGCTAGTAGAGCACTGACGCGTTAAGTCGAACGCTCCAAATTCCATAACTTGGCCAGGACAAATCTTTTTAGATGTAACATAATAGCTTCTCCTGATACATTTGAATTAACATAAATAAAAATAAACTTTCATCTATTTTGTATTAAATGGAGGAACCAAAAGAATTGACTGGAACTTCGGCCACAATTCAGCAACATTTCAAAGTTGAAATGATGCATGGCCAACAGAGTATTTTTTCATTATTGCCAAAGAACATTTTTATTGTGGCTTATGTTGAATATCAAAGTGTCGATATTTATAAAACAGATGATATAACATAATTGTGGAGTTTATTGAAACCATGGTTTCATATTTTCAGAGGCTAAAATTATCTTCTCAATTTCTAGTTAAGTTAAACTCCCGTTTTAGTGGGTTTATTGTGTAATTAATTAAAACGTGAACTCCACAAAATTGTTTCATCTGAGCTATGTTGTAAAACTGCAAGTTTGTGTAGGAAAATGGTAGTACTACTCTTAATTATTTTTTTCTATGTCTTTATAATAAATAGACTCCTCTTAATGTGATCACGGACAGTGTTCTTGCTCGAATAATGTTATCACTTTTATGAATTCCCGATTAGACGTATAGTTAAATATGTCATTTTGCTCTTCTCTATTTGAAAGAAATTGTTATTATATCTCTAGGGCATGTTTCAAGCCTGACGCTGATTAAATACAGCCTTCTGGACAGGCCTATGATGTAATCAACACTTGGGATTTTGCTATAGCTTTATTGCCTTATCGTATTCTTAAAGAATGTGCAAAGGAAGTGATTGTGTAACATTGCAGTTGATTCTTGAAATCACTTGTTTACGGGTCGAGGAAACTGTCGAGATCTCACGCCCTTGCCACGACTTTATTGGCTCCGGTGTGAATTGTGGGAGCACGTGATCACGACCAAAGTAAAACTTCTTGATAGGATTAGTAAAATCCAGTACGGTTTGATTTTAGACATTCGTTATTCGTGTTTCCATCGTTTGAGCAGATGACGCGTTGGAAGAGCGAAACTAATAAGGTTTTTCCAAATCTATGAAACAAAGATGTATTTATGGTGAGACATTTGTGCACCCCGGGGGTCTATGGGGGAAGTTTCCCCCTAAACTCCCTCCCTCACTGCCAAACAAAATATCCCCAATAATTTTAATAAAATATTTGAACAGATTAAGTTAAACTACATTATAGAGCACTTAATATTTGTTGGGTGCATAAACTAAATTTCACGATCAGACTTACGACTTTATATTCAAAAGTTAATCCATCATACACATTAAAATGGCCCTGAAACAACTAAGTGGAAAAATATTGAGAAATGAAGCTTTGATATATTTTATCTAAATTTCTTTAGCTAACAATTGATAAATATTATAATAACAAGTATGAAAAGGAACTGGTTTTCATTTGATCTGAATAAGGGCATAGGCTCTTCAGCTTTAATCTCGTTGCAAAATAAATTAGAAACTCCCAGCACAATATGTTTGTGTATCCAACTCTTCTCCCAAATATTTATCCTTTTTTTATGATTTTCCATAAAAACACACAGTTGCCTATATAGTAATTCTGTCAACCCAGAAACACTTTACTTCAGAGCTGACGTCTCTAAGCCATCCGTCATCGTCATTTAGGTTGTGACGCAAAACAACTGATCCAGTAAAAACAAAATATACAAACAAATATCTATATTTTTAAAATGTCCTGCACTTATAAAACAATATATGGATTTAGAATAAATATAGAAAATATATGTTTTCAATATTTTCTGATTTGCATAGAGAAAAAATTAAATCTACAGCAATGTTTGGCCATACAAAGACAATTTGTAAATATATAACTTTTCACAATATACTCCAAACCATTAAATAAACTTATTTATAGTGAATTGGCACTGACACAGTAAACATTAATATGTCTTAGAGACTTAGTTGGAGAGTTAAGCAAAAAATACTTTGGGAAGATTTTAAACCATTACATTTGAATATCCTAATTACATATCATACAAAAAACTTTTTTGTCTATAGTCTGATTTTCATAGGAAGCTCGTTATTTGAAAACTGGAAACTCATTTTCCCATAGAATATTGTAATTGTGTTTGCATTATTGGCCCGTTTAATTAATAAAGTAAAAAATAAAATATACTTTCATCCCTAAGAAAGTATTATTGAAAGCTTGTAATACATTTTTAGATGAACTTATTAGTTAATAAATCAAACAAGACATATTTCTAGAATGCCAACTTTGAGTGACTTTCAATCAATGTTGGTAGTTGAAACTGGCCTTCCTATAAAAATCAGGTTTTAAGCTGTCTCTTACGACACAAATTTTCGCTTTGAATAAGTGCGGAGTGTGTAATTATTATTTTCTTTACTAAGCCTGCAACGTAATACAGTCAGATAAATCCATAACTTTATTGAATTTGGCATTTTCTCATTTTCAAGCTATTGATGTGTTTTAACATGGTATTCAAAAATTCCCAATACGAATAAACGAGTGTTTAAAGAATCATAAGACATGTGAATTAAATAATGGTATAAACATAGGTTTGTGAAACCTGATAAAAATATGGTCCCTATTTAATTGTATATAGTGTACATATTTGTTTAACTGTATGAATATTTTTTTATCGTAGTTTAAATTATTTTGGTTTTAACATAAGATATTCCGTCCAGTTAAATGGAAATTGAAACAAAAAATGCAATTTCGAGTTCTTGGACTGGTGTAAAATTACTATATATTGTATTCATTTTAAAGTGAAATAGTTTTAGTGTAGTGACTTGCATTTTTATAAAATGAATTTGAATGTTATTTAAGGGTGTATTTATGTTGGTATCATGCTTATACATCATGAAATTATTAATTATTGTGTATGTATGTATTTTATATGTTATGAAATAATATTTTATCTATAATAAAATAATATTTTATATGTAATGAAGTAATATTTTATCTATAGTGAAATAATATTTTATCTGTAATGAAATAATATTTTAGAGCCTATAGTAAGAAAAAGTAAAACAATTTTTGTTTATTTTTTATCGACTATACAAGTATTCTGAAATCTAATTAGGAATGTGTTGGTTTATCATATAAATAACTCAAATATGTAATCATTTCAAATAAACTCGAATATGAAGTTACGTTAAAAAAAGTAATATACAAATTGTGGTCTTTTTATTTCTTTGTAAGTTTTAGTAAACTCAATTACATAATTTTTAATTTATTTAAACGTTATAATTACAATTATATAAATTAAAATATTCCAATCCATTCATGAATATTTTACATATATTATGAACTTGAATGTGGGGTGTGAATTCACATAACTTTAAAAAAATTAAAAGTTTTTAACACTAGCATTATTTTTAAATAAAATAAATTATCTCTTTTAATCGGCAATTGAAAAATATTGGTTTATAGATAACTAAATTATTTTGTTTCTAAAATATCTGATGGTCGTTTTTGTTTATGTTGAACACGCAATGTGTCTTTACTAAACCAATTAGCGAAGATACCAAATTTGACATTTCGCTATTGATATTATTATTTCCATAATGTGTTTTGAAATAAAATGTATAATGTTAGTGCTAACAAAATTGTGTAAATGAAATGCTATGCTTAGTGTGTGTTTTTACTTGCCACTGGACAGACAGCAAAATCTAGTTAAAACATGTTGTACATAATTGTAAATATTTTAGTAATAAAGATTATCAAAAATAATATTATTAATTAATTTAATACCAATGTTCTTAACCGATTCTCAGAAACCTTAAAAGTTCGTGATTGACACTCAAAAAAATAAAAATATAAATCCCTAAATTACAACTATAATTATATACAATCAAAATGCTTTTATTGGATTGATTTAATTTTAAAATATATAAAATGTTTGGTATTTATATAAAATAATGAAAAATTATACTGGAATACGGGAATCAAGCCAGTGCTTTACCACCAAGCTGCCCAGGTCCACCCTGTAAATATTAACGTACTGTAAGTATTTTCCTAAGAACGAAAAAGGAAGTTGAGAGTATTTATAAAATAATACTTATAATATGAAGCGAAAAAGTTAATAATTTATTCAAAATTATAGATAGGCTTTCCATAAAATTGTTGACGTCTGCTCAAAACTCACGTCAAGATATTAATAACACATACATAAAAAAAAAATATACACACAATCTAAAAGCGGAAATTAAGTGCATAGCTTTCGGGTGTGGAGGCCAATTCTACCACTGGGCTATCCTATTTCACCCCGTTTCCAGGGTAGTTTGACCCTAATTATCTAAGGCAGACATGTCAAACCTGTTTGATCTTAAGGGCCACATTGAACAGTGAAAAAAAGAAGGGGGGGGGGCCACGTTTTTAAACAAAATATGTATTTTCATCATCTTAAGTAATAATAATTACAACTTAATATTTTATCATCACAAAAATAAAATAGTAAGTTTCATATTTAAAACATTAAGAATGACTATATTTTTTAAAACAAAATTTGAAACCTTTCATTTGCAACAATGGTGTTAATGTCGGGTCATTTTTATCTCTCGGATGCTTGATTTTATTTCAAATTATAAAACAGCTGTTAACACACGTATGTGCTTCCAAACTTTGCACGTAGGTATTGAATGTGCAAATTCAACAATTTTTGGTAATTGATCCATGTTGAAGAAAGAATAAAAATTTGGTACACCAAACTAACATGCCATAATTCTCCAAATTATGACAAACCTCTAAATATCACAAACCAAAATGTTGTATTTTCTCAATGTTTATAAAAAGAAAAACCGGGCCGCATTGTGGTTGGTCCATCATAAGGTCCACGGTCTAAGCCATTGAGTCGATGGAAGGTAAGGAAATCTTTGGTAACTTAGAAACTATCAACATTATTCTCACTTAGTTTTATTGCTAATAGCACGTGATATATAAAAATAGACGACGCCTTCACCAAGTACCACAAACACTCACACACCACCTTAAATATGATTAGTGAAAAATTACACTAGACATGAAATAAAACCGGGCTTGCTCAAAGGTAATATCATTGGATTTCAAACCCAAAGTGGCTGGACTGAATTTATCTAGATTTTTTTTAATGCTCTATTTAGTTTTTAGAGATCATACATGAAACTCAAATTCATATAAGTCTAGTTTAATAATATATTTGCCAAGAAGACTTTATAAAATTATATATTTATATTTTATTTACTCAATAAATTTGTTTTAAAAGGTGTAGGACCCTACATACAATAGCCGTCCAGGGAAAGGCTAGGTCACGCTTGCAGATATAGGACACTAATAACATTCTCTCTAACACCAACTCAACAACACCTCTCCTATTAAATATCTTGTATAAGTGGCGGTTTAAAATCATATGGGCACGGCTCATTTCTAATCAAAACTATGTGTTATTCAATTCAAATATTTAAAAATAAATAGGTGGAAGGACAAACAATCATCTAGCCTAACTATAAGTTGTTCTTTATGGATGTGAAGTGTGGTCTCTCAATTTGTACCAAGAGAATAAATTAATAGTATTTTAGAACAAAGTGGAAAGTAATATATTTGGTCCTAAGAGGAATCACCAAACAGGAGAATGAAGAAAGTTACATAGTGAATAAATTCATGAAATGTATGCATTTCTAAACATATTAAGGCTAATCAAGGCGTTCAGGCTGAGGTGGGGTGATCATGCGATGCGTGTGGGTGATGACAGGTGCTTAGACAACATTTTAGTAAGGAAACCTGACGATATAAGACCCCTTGGTAGGCCAAGACATCGGTGGGAGGTTAGTGTGAAAATGTATTTGAAGGAGGTGGTGTGTTTGGTTAGGGATTGAATGAAGGTGTCTCAGAACATCTGGTTTTGACCTGTAAATTTGAAATTTGAGTTATTACGAATCTCGGCTGGGTGGGCTGGTATTTGGTTACTCACAATAAAATATAGATTTTTTTCCTACTCTCCATATTTATATTACGTCATAGTAAAAATAATCCTACACATGATCTTTAGTTATGAACTTGTCATGTGCTTATGACATGATTCTCTTTCTTGTAATATCCTTGGATTCGGCCCAGCTCTCTCAGAACTTCAGTCAAATTAATATATCACTTTTTTCAATATTTTAACTTTAATATTACCTATTTTAATGTCTTTCGGATGAAAAGGAGACATGTTTACACATATGTGGTGTATGGATATCATGAACAATATAATATATATTATATGGGGGAGCTGAATTGTATCCCCTCGGAAAGGTATCCTTTCCGACAGTTTTGTAATAAACTGCTTTTGTGAAAAACTGGAATTGTACCCACCTGAATTAAACCCCCAAAAACTGGAATTGTATCCCCTCGGAAAGGTATCCTTTCCGACAGTTTTGTAATAAACTGCTTTTGTGAAAAACTGGAATTGTACCCACCTGAATTAAACCCCCCAAAACTGGAATTGTATCCCCTCGGGAAGGTATCCTTTCCGACAGTTTTGTAATAAACTGCTTTTGTGAAAAAATGGAATTGTACCCACCTGAATTATATCCCCCCAAAACTGAAATTGTATCCCCTCAGAAAGGTATCCTTTCCGACAGTTTTGTAATAAACTGCTTTTGTGAAAAACTGGAATTGTACCCACCTGAATTATACCCACAAAAACTGGAATTGTATCCCCTCGGAAAGGTATCCTTTCCGACAGTTTTGTAATAAACTCCTTTTGTGAAAAACTGGAATTGTATCCACAAATGGCTGACTTGAGGTTTAACAGAAGGAACGTTTAACGTAAAAGCTTTGTCACACTTCTGGTAGAGGGCAGCAGAATGGAATCTTCTTCACTTACTACTTGTATACTAGAGTGCAGCCAAATCAGTATGTTAATTCAATCAAATTATTTAAATAAGTTTAAGTAATTATTTGAAATTCGTAGACTCCTATAAAGCTGCCAAGATTACATAGAATATTAAAAAGTATAGCGTTTTAGATTATTTCTGTGCTGCAGAAGTATTTTCTTAAACATGAAGTATTCATTCCCTTTAAAGATTGCAGTGCATACTAGAACATTAATTTGTAACCTTATTTAACTTGTAAGATTTTTTTTCAGGTCAATATATTTTAGAGCATGTATCGATTTCTATAATTTTAAAGAAACAAATCTTTTATTTTATTTGCCACCAGACTTTAACCACTATGTTAAAAAATGAATATTGAAAATCTAGCTTTAATTTATTCAATTATAGTGAGAAATGAGACATTTTGATGAATTCTGGCAAGAATTTTATTAATGTGAATTGGCAGCACTGCTTATCTCACTTCCTATGCTCAGTGAGTTCTAGTGATGGGAAGAATCGAGTAACAGTAGTCGACTACACCTTTTGTGTATCGTAATCGGTTGAACTCGATTCTTCCAGAAATACTCAAGTAAAAGTAGTTGGGCCCTGTTCTTCTTTTAGTTGCTCCTTTTCTTTATCTTCAGATATAATACACAATATTGATTGGTATGTTTAACGTGTTATATTAATACAAAATCTTTTTTCCCATATAGTTCATTTTTCAGTCATACTCTTATCAGCGCAAGATTTAGAACAACATTCAATCCCCATCCGACATTTTATCAATAATACATCTCTGACCATATCGGGAATGGAACTCAGGACACCTAGCCTGGTTACCACACACACTACTAACTGTGGTAGTGTTGAATTTATACTAGGTGACTCGTTAAAGATTCGAGCCCCAACCTGATTACTAACGGTGACAGTATAACGAGTGTAATAGTCCTTAGACCGATCGACCCCCTAGTGGGGGTAACAGATTTCTTCATTCGGAAGTAAATAAATGGTATGATAGTGTATTTATTGTGACTGCGCATAAGATAAACTTTGAAAATTTAATTTTAATACGAAGTGTTGACTCACGGGGACCCAATATCAATATTTTTTATTCAAAAAAATTGAATACGAGATTTTGATGGATGTTGACGTCTCATGACCCCCCAAACCCTAAAAAGTGGTTTTTGCACTGCCGTCTGTCTGTCTATCCATCTGTCTGTCAGTCTGTACCTGGGGCTAGAGCCTAAAATATTTTATCAATTGGGCTAAAAGTTGGTATATAGGGTTTTCATAGGTTTACCCGGAGGAATTTTTGGAATTGGATATCCAACCCTAACATTAAGGGTAGTTTCCTTAAGGGCGGAAAGAGAAAAAAATCGATTTTATTAAAATCGGCTTTAATGATTTTGATTAAAATTCATATCTAAGCTTTGATCAATATTACAAACCAAATGGCTACTCTCAACTTTTCGTCAAAATGACTTTAAGTATTCCGGTCTGATGCGTAAATTATAATTTTTAATTTTATCTCCGTAAGTCTTTGATATATGAAATTGTTTATTACTGCATACATGTGGATATATTTATAATAAACATCTTTTACTTGAAATATATTTTTATAAAACCAAAATTTTTCAAGCTATACACACATATATATTTCTTTTAACTTTGCCAACACTTTAAGGTAGAGTATTACGACCGTCAAAAAAATCTAGCCCGAGATGTTGATGGCTGTCGACGTTTAATGACCCCCCGAACACTAAAAAGTGGTTTTTGCAACACCGTCTGTCTAAACCAAAAATTAATAGCAGTTTACTAAAAGGTGAAATAAGAAAAATTCAATTTTCTCAAAATCGGCTATAACGATTCTATCTCTCTCATTTTAGACTCAATAGTCAATAATTACCTATTTAATTGGTCAAAATTTATGAAAGATAGATTTAATAGCAATGCGATAACCATAAGATATCCCATAGTAAAATGACGAAAATTTTTATCG